>JAOTQE010061136.1:0-10887 GCA_025631205.1 Nesometra sesokonis | reverse complement strand
ACAAGTTGTTTACAAGTTAGATGACCTCAAACATTTTACAATCACCTCTTCACTAATATTGAAGTGACACCAAATTATTTCTGTTCCCTGGCATCCGATTAATTAATTTGCACTTGATTAAGCTGAACCTTAACCTGATAGTGACTCAATGATTTGTTATTTTACATAACATTTGAGTCACATGGTCTGTTAATTAAAATGATTGAGTGTAATTGTTTAAACAGTTGGTAGCTGTCAGTCTGTGGTTCATTACTTTGATCTTATCAACATGGCATTTCATAGTAACTTTTCTTGTTTTAACAACCCATGTCACACTTATATCCAGGATCTTCAACCATTATTATAAACATCATTTTATTATTGTTTTCATTATAATTACAGGTATCATTAAAGTACTCTTCTGAGTAATTTTGATCATCATCATCACCATCAACCCATCATCGTCGTCGTCGGTCGCCGCCGCCGCCGGCGAGTATCATCATCATCATATTTATCATCATCATCATCATCATATTTATCAACATCATCATCATCATATTTATCATCATCATCATATTTATCATCATCATCATCATCATATTCATCATCATTATCAGGCACGGATCCAAGGGGGAGTATAGAGGGGCGCGCACCCCCTATTATCGTCAAAATGTAGTTGCACACCCCACCCCCCCCCCCTTATATTAGGTGCGCCGGGTCCAAAATTCACAAGGAAAACCTAAATAACAGTCAAAATAGTGCACCTGGACACGAAAATGGGGAAATAACCTTTTTTTTTTGGCTTGTCAAGAAAAAAAAGTGACAACCATGCCCACTCTGGACTGGAAAATCCGCCCCTGATCATCATCATCATCATCATCATCATCATCATCATCTTGATAATCATCATCTTGATAATCAGCATTGTCACTATTTTCGTTGTTGGCGTCGTCGTTGCACAACCTGTCAATTACAACACTCAACTCTCCCAAAACCTTTGGACCCATTTTGTTTAGTTTTTCAGACAGATTGGTTTAAAGAGTTTATGTTGGTTTCATGATTTGGGGAATTCTCAAATGATCCAGTTTTGTGAAAAATAGGAGTCGGTTTTGGGGAAGTTGGTTGTATTTAATTTAAAGAATGTTGTAAAGTGAACTATGAAATATCTTGAGATTAATTAGATAATAAATTACCCATAATACATTGCTATGTAATTTAGTACATCCCAATGACCCTAGGTGATCCTGCTGTACATCATTTGACCTCTGTACCATTTGACCTACTTCTTCAAAAGATGTGACAATCATTGCCGCCTCCCTTCTGTCATATGATTTTATTTAATTGGTTCACTGTAATGTGCTGTCTTGTAAGGATGTGTGTATATAGTATTTTATTTTTATGTTATGTATATCTATCTTATTGTATGGTTATTTGTATTGTTTTTATCTATTTCAAAGTGACTCCCAGCCTGTCAGCATTGCTTAAAGGGTCATCCACTCTAAATATTGTTGAAATAAATAAAGATAAATAAATTGATTTAATGACTTAAAACAATTATAATTTAGAACAAAATAAGTGCATTTTAGATCATTGTTTTTGTAAACATTGTTGTCATTTTTTTTCTTGCCTATTTAGTTCCAAAATTGTTATCTTAGTCAACCTGATTTGTAAGGCATCACTGATTGAATTCCTGAAACTGAGTTTAAGCTGTCAATAGCCAAATAATCAAATCCTATGGCAAAGTTGAATTAGTCTAAATTTTTAAATAACAAATTAGTCAAATAAATAGTGAATTTTTAAACTAAATTTTCTATACAGTATTATTTTGGCAGCTTTTGGCACAAACTTGAATTTGACTTTTTATTTTAAAGCTAAATTAGCCACATTGGTTAAAAATATTTCTTCTAGATTAACAACTCCTGAATTAAAACTTTATCTATTATCACTTTTGTTATTTACTTAGCCTTTCACTTTTTGACCACTTCATCATTCCTCACTCATATGTGATCTTTCCATGACACGTGCCCTAATTTTGTGATATTTTCTGGTAGATATAAATTTCAAGAATGTGTTTGCTAATACAAAATTGTTATGATAGATGGAGTAACTAAGTAGAGGGCGCTGTTACACATCTAGCAATATAACCACTATCATCTCACCTTTATACTTCTCATTAAGCCTAAAAAGTTACCTTGTCATACCTCGCCCAAATCCTACCCAAACCAAAATCTTCTAAAATCAGGATCTGCTTTTAATTTTTTTTTATATATTTCTATACTTTTTTGGCAAAATAAAATCCTGAATGAAAATTGTAAGAAATAAAGCTTTCTAAATAAATTGTAAGGAATATCCTAAATTTAAGTATAGCAATAAATATGTTCAAGTTATTTGAAATACAATAAAAATATTTACTATAAAATATTTCAAACTTTCTTTGTAATTGTCATCATCATTACCCCATAAAAAAAATCTTGTTGCATAAGCACGAAATTTTTTAAAATTTGGGTTGATAGTTTTTATAGAAAATCTTTTTTTAGTAGGTATCCCATATTATATTTACAACAAAACAAGTTTTTTAATCTCCTATATTTTAATTTTGGGATAGTCCTTGCAATTTCTGAGACAATTTTATGTATTTTTAACAATTTTCTGGATTATTTTATTTATTTAGGCAAAAAATTGGAAACAAAAGCCAACCTTGATTTTTTTTTTAATTTTGGCTTGGTCAGGCTTGGGTAACATAACGATTTTTTTAGCCTTATCATTTTAATGTCATAGTAGTCATCCTCAACATCTTAAACAAAATAATCACTAACATCATTAACATCATCATTACTATCAACATTATCAACTTTGTTGTTGTCGTCATCAACGATCCGTCATCATCACATGTTGCTCCAGAAATGCATTTTCTAAATATTCTAGGATTCACAAAACCTGGTATAACTGTATATTAAACTTAATTTTTCAAAAATATTTTAATTAGGATTTCACATAAAATAATTATCCTCCGTGTCATTTGAAAGCATGTTGATTAGGGTCATTAGCAATTATTGACACACATTGTTTGATGGAAACAGCTGGGAAACACCATGTGACAAAAGTGTCAACTCATGTGGATATATAAAGACACTCACCTGTGTCCATAAATATCAAAGGTAATAAAGTACAAGAAGATTAATACAACCAAGAAAATATAATACTGTACTAATCAGAGAGATACAGTGTATGGTATCCAATATTTTGACAGTATGTCATAAGAAAATACATACTCCAAGCAATGAGACACATGACATCATGTTGTGATTCAATATTTCAACATTAATCTTGTCATCATCAGAAAATATATACTCCAATCATTGAGACACATGACATCATGTCAGCAAACAATATTTCAACATTAATTATGTAATCATCAGAAAATACCCACTTCAAGCAGGGATATGTAAATCCCTTCTCCAATCAATGAGATACATGCCATCTTGTCTGGAAACAATATTTCACAAATTCAAATTTCGGAGTAGTGCTGTGGCTTGGAGTTGCACTGTAGCTTGGTGGTTTCATGCTTGCCTTCCAATCCCTAGGTACTGGATTGAACCTGGCTGAACGCTAGGTTGGTTCCCACGACTTAACAACGCCACTCCCCAAGCCTCATAATGAGACTTGGTTTATAAAGCATGGCATAGATCTCACCCTGTAAGTGGCAAGTAAACTTGCTGTTGGATGTGGATGTGGATTTTCTTTTAAAATATGATAGAGGTTTTTTTTAATTAAAAAAAATTGAACATCAATGAAAATTTTTAAGATAAGAATTACAGTTTAAATCTTGTTTTCTATGTAGATTTTTTGCATATGTATGTTTGTTTTATTTGCATTTTTTTACGTTAACTCATTAATTTCTACTTGTGATGGCATTTTGAGGGGATGGGGCAGGTTGTTGACATTTGGCATGGCAACATTGCTATGATGAATATTAGTGTGTGCATGATAATTACTTAACATGTTGTGTGTGGAAGCAGCTGGCACTGTGGCTGTGTTTCGGACTTCCAATCACGAGGCCAGTGGTTCGAGGCTCACTGGTTAACTGTTTGTGTTTCTGGGCAAGACACTTCATCCACGTTGCCTCTCTCCATCCAGGAGTATAAGTGCATACCTGGGAGATACAAATGCCATATGCGCCGAATACAGCTGCAACGTTATGGAATGGATTGTACTGTATTTTATTGGTGTTTGCTCCAATGACTGGGGGTAATAATAGTGAAGCGCCTAGAGGCCTTGGCAATAAGTGCTATTTGGATGTCACATATTTATAGATTGTTATTAAGGATCACAATCGGGCAGAAATCACCTACCAGACCAAACCTATTTGTTCTAATGCAAGAAATGGATTACTGGTTTTATTAATGCCAATGGGGACATTTGATTAATTATTTTAAGTGTATTAAACTCAGGTTTGTATGTTAATCTAAGTACGCTTATACAGTACAAACTAAGCAAGAATACAGTTTATCTTCTGGAGAGATGTGGTATTGCAATTGCTGGTTTTAAATTTAAATGTATGTTACTTCTCTAACTGCTGTTTGTAATTTTGTAAAAGTTTGTAAAATTTGTTTATAATGCTTCATAGATGTCACAGAACAACCAGCTACTGATAGAGAAAACAGACGAAGAGAAAGAAGAAAAGAAACGACCACCAATAAGACGTCTACAGATGATAAAAATAATAATATAAACGAGAAAGAATCAACGTCAACAAAGAAAACACCAACAACAATCACAACACCAACCACACCGATTGACAACAAACCGGAACTTAAAACGCCGGCCACGCCTGTTGATAATAAACCCCCACTGTCTCCAAATAACAAATCCACTGCAATAACCAAAGACGAAACAGAAACAAAAGACACAAAAGTTGAAGAGAAATCAGTGGTTACAGACGATGGAAAAACAAAAACAACAACAAATGTAAAGAAAGTAGAAAAAGATGGTGTTCAGAGTGTCACTAAATCAACAGTATCAAAATCAGATGGTAAGTAGAAGAATATGAATACTTTGTTTTCATAAATATTAATAGAATAAATATTATGTAATGTGTAATATTAAAATATAACTTATGTAATGCTTTATATTATAGCATACTGTATATATGTAATATTATAATAATCTTTATGATGCTTTGTATTAATGGATTAAATGTGTAATATTACAATATTATAAAACGCCTTAACAGCATAGAAGTTTCTGCATTAGTTAACTCAATGTATAAATTTTATTTTAGGTGTAATAACTTTCATAAATTTCTGCTTTAAAGTCTCTTCTATATTTCTTTATGATTTATTCTACTGCAATTACTATACTCAGTAACTGTAATTTAATGCAACGATAACAATAAAAATACCAACAGTAATGGTAGCAGATTATAATTATCATTTATAACCATTAGAAAAACATGTATAATTTGTGTTATATGTGCCAGAGTCAAGCCAGAGGGAAAGGCGCAAAGCTATTTTTCTACAATAACCCATATATGATCAATAATTGTACACAAAAATTTAATTTGAAATTACCCTGTTTAGTCAATCAATTAATAAGCAATTTTAAAACGTAGTTTTCATTCTAATTGTTCAAACTTTGATTGTTCATATATCTGCAAGGAAACATCATATGAAACTGATTTTGTTGCATGTTAAAAATATAATGTTTAATAATAATTTATTTGTAACTGAATTTTTAATTTTCCACCTTATTCCTCATTTGGCCTGGCTTTGTGACATAGTATAAGCCTATAGTATATGTTGTAACTGTAGTATAAACACTATTACTTAAAAATAGATGCTTAATATTAACTATATACAGTGATGTATCAGCAGGTATTTTGATATGAGGGCTGATTCCCATTGGTTTTTCACACTTCAGCTTAATTATTTAAAGAAAAAAAAATTGATGATTGGGAATATTACATGCGTTTGGGTGATTGTGTATGGCTGTGTCCAGACTATTATTTTCTTTGACAAAAAACTTACATAAACCCATATATGGGTGTTGTCATCATGACCATATATAGGCATATCAAAGTTTTTTTTGTCAAAGCTTATGCCTCATGCAGTTTTCTTTTTGATACATTGCTGTTTTTATGTTGCTTACATTGTGTCTTATACTCTCTGTGGCAGATGGCAAAACTAAGAGTAAGACAGAAACAACTGAGGAAATTGTCAGACAAGATGGTAAGGTTTAAGAAGATGTTGTGTGTGCTTTTAATTTTTAAAAAAATTTACCGTTTTCCCTTTACATAAATTTAATTGTGCATTTTTAATGGAGAAATATTTGCAAAATTATTTTCAATTATTAGCGACAACAGTGTATATTTAAATTAGACATTAGAAAGTGTGCTGAAGATAATATAATCTACAGTGACAAGTTACAAGTAATACTTTTAAGCTGAATTTTATTTGAGGTACATTTTTTCCATGAAGGTTTGTGTATCAAAAAAATTAATTTGTGAAAACATGGTGAAAATAATATGTAATATTGCAGTAGGGTTGCAAAACACAAAAATTTTTACAAGCAAAAATTACAATGTCGTGAATAGGTTAGAATGGATTTTCCACTGTTTTTGGTCATTACTACATCCATTTGGAACCAAGCTTAAGAATACCATTTATTTTACATATCTCTTCTGATGTCAACATTTTTAATTAATCTATTTCTGCAATTCTTAACTAATAATTATATTTTTTATTAACACATTTTTAACATTATAATATACCTACCTATGCTACTCTATAAAGTAACACATGACAAGTGTATACAAGAGTCATATTCAGCCAATGTACTACTTATTTAAATTGAACGTATTCTTTTAATGCTATTTTAAGTATTAAAACAATAAAAAAATAGCTTAAAGGGGAATTCCTTCCAAAGTTCTATCTTGCCATAAAAAATTTTTGGAAGAATGCCCCTTTAAATGTATGCTTTTTAGTAGTTTAATACACTAATATTTAAATTATCTAGGACCATGTGGATTTTCATATGCAAAGAAGTCAACTGTTACCAGCTCATCGTCGTCGTCCTCATCATCGTCAAAAGTACCAGAGTCTCAACCTTTGACCTCAAGAAAAAGTAAGAATCAACTTAAGTATGGAGTTAATAAATCTGATGATTAAATTAACTCACTGAAAGCCAAACAAACTACTGGACATTAATGATTTAGCAAAAGAACAATGAGTTGTATTAAAAAAAATATATATTATTTATAAAATTTCCTTTGTATTTCTTTATATTTTCTGTTGTTTGCTTATTTCTCAATTTCTTGGGAAACACCTTGTATATTTGCCATGACATGGTCCATATATATATTAATAATTAATAAAATAATTTATAACATAACATAACAATAATATTTATAATATGTAATATAATATTGCTATTTAACCAGGTATATTGTGCACATTTCAAATATATGCGGTACACCATGGGCTAAATATTGGACCAAGAGCCGCATCTTTATCCAGTGACTACTGCGTTAGTGCTATTCTCTTTCATCCTTTCATCTCCAAAAAGGCCTTAAGGTTGAGTACACTGCAATAGCTCCCACATACCTTGAAGATGTACTTGGTTCTTTAAAGTGCAGTAGGCGCAGCGGTGGCGTTTTGGGCTTCCAATCACGAGGTTGGTGGTTCGAGGCTCACTCTGGTCGACTGTGTTCCTAGGCAAGACACTTTATCCACGTTGCCTCTCTCCACCCAGGAGTATAAGTGGGTACCTGGGAGGTACAAATGCCACATGCGCTGATTACGGCTGCAACATTATGGAGGTGTTTGTCCCAATAACTGGGGGTAATAATTGTGAAGCGCTTAGAGGCCTTGGCAATATGCGCTATATAAATGTCACATATTATTATTATTATTATTATTATTATTATTATTAAGTTGTGTACACTAGGCCTATGGTTTATAATCTTCAAACAAGGAGACACTTTCAACCACAAGAACTAGTTTTAAGCTGGAGAATGTTTTAGCTAAAAATTGTCATCCTACCTAAAACATTTGAGGCTGGTCATGGTAAAACCACCAACTTGTCGCACACAGTTATTGAGTAATAAGCAAATAAACAACTGGAACTACAATAAAAATACAAAGGAAATTCTATTTTGTTCCATAACTTTGGTAATAAATGTCCGATTTTGATAATTGACCCCTCATTTTAAAGCTTACAAAAGGTGTAATTTGATATTAATATTAACTCCCAATTTTGCGAGAACTTGGTGGTTTTGCCGTGACATTTGATTAACCTAATTATGTATTTATTTTTCTGGATAATTAAAACATATTCATTTAACAGTGTTTTTTAGCATTTTACAACTCAAGTTTTTTTGTTATTCAGTGTCGAAGTTTGATGAAGAACTTGCAAGAAAGAAGAAAGAAAGGGAAGAACAACGGGCAGAGGAAGCAAAGAAATGGAAGGAACAGCAAGCAGCAAGGTATACAGTTGAATTTGTAGTGACACTGTTGTTGTTGTTGTTGTTGTTATTGTTTGATGGCTATCATGCTTTTCTTCCAATCCCACGGTACCATTTTCCAACCTGGGAACACACTAGCAGGGCCATAGCCAGAATGAAGCAGTCGCATCGTCCGTAATTTTCAAAATCTTATTTTCTGAAATATACTTATCTATTGTCCCTACACACAGCAGGGGCCGCAGTCACCTCTATTTTTTTTTTTTTTGGCTACCGCCCTGATCTCATAACCATCAACAATACTCCATAAGCCTGATAATGAGACTTGGTTTAGTATTGTGACCTCTATAGTGGTCTCAGGTTTAGTAATCATAACTTCATTGTCATTCTGTAAGTGGGGCTGTAACCTGGTGGTTAACATGCTTGCCTTCCAATCCTGAGGTCCTGGGTTCAAGCCTGGCTGCACACTAGATTCTTTCCCATGACTTAACAATGCTAGTTCTTAAGCCTTATAATGAGACTTGCCTTCCAGTCACCACGACCAAGTGCATGCAAATAAGGCAGATTGGTATGTTTCTCTGTATTTGGAATATTATAATGAGAGAAAACATTACTTTAATGACAGTGGAAGCTCGATAAAATAATACAATGATTATGGCAACCAATAATTACGTACCCATTCAAGGTTTTATGCTTCAACTGCACATGTGCGTGGCTAAGATCCAAACAACAAACACACCAAATCCAACCAACTTCGAGTCATGATTTTACATCTCTGTTTTATATTGACCTGGCTTCACCTGGTAGTGCATACATGCAGTTTAAACAATTTATTATTAAACAATTGTGTTTTTGTTCTGCTATAGAAACAAACGACTTCAGGAGCAGCGGAGAGCAGATCAATTAGCAGCTAAGAACAAGAAGGCCAATATTATGCAGATGTTTGGTGGGAAGGCAGAGAGTGGATCAAGTCCAGCAGGTCCTCCACGGATGATGGTACAGAATGCTAACTCAATCAAGGCTAAGTTACTGGAGTGGTGTAAAAGAATTACAAGAGACTATCCTGTAAGTTTAGTATTGTTTTTTATCCTGAAATAAAGTGTTCATAATCAAGCTAAAGTGTATTGTGGGATAGGTCAGAGGTCAAAGAGCCATTGTTACCAGGTTCCAATGTTCTGTTTTTTTTTTACTTTTTGCCAGATTGAATAAAAAAAATATTAAACCAATCTTTACCTTGTGTTTGATAATTTTTGGTTATTCGAGGCATCAGTGTACGTCAAAGCTTAGCAATATGGTTACTATCTTGCTATTACTGTGCATATGCATATCAACTGAAATGAACTGCAGTCAAGCTGTTTAAAGCTCTTGCACGTGCACAGAACTTTCTCTATGTTTGTAAGCATTTTGCTCTCGGTGTGCAGCAAAAGAGTAATGCTAGCAAAATTCCTCAAGTGTGCGCTAGGTTTTAGGAATGTTGATTTTATATTTTGATGTAAACTTTGATTCAGGATCTTTAACTATCTTTGTTTTCTTTCAGAATGTGAACATTGAAAACTTCTCCCGTAGTTGGAACAATGGAATGGCATTCTGTGCTATCATTCATCATTTTTATCCTGGTGCTTTCAACTTTGATGAACTCAATCCAAAAGATAGGAGGCGCAACTTTGATCTTGCATTCAGTACAGCAGAGTAAGTGACCATCTTGAGAATTATACTGATGACAAGACGATTTTGTTGACGACGATGTTAACGATGATGATGCTAAAGATAGTGACAAAATTATCCTGCTGCAGTTTCTGCAGTAATTTTAAAATTCTGTGTCACATCCAACAGCAAGTTTTCTCACCACTTACAGGAGGACAACTATGATACTTAGAGAGTGGTGCTTTTAGGTTGTGGGGAAGTACATGATTTCGGCCAGGTTCAAACCCGCTTAGCACTCCACGAAAGGAATTGAATGGCATTGAATGAATGGAATTGAATGGCATTGGTAGAAAAAATGACTAGGTCTAGGATGATTTAAGGCTGTCATTTGTTTTCTCCTTGTCAATAGGTCTGTGACTGACCTATCAAGACCCAGTGACATTTCATAATGATTGGTTTGGAGCAGACATTATTCATGGATAAACCTGTTGTTGAACTCTTTCAGCCCATATCAACATCTATCCTCCTTGTGTTTTCCTTAGGTTGACCATTGAATATGTTTTTTCAGTATTGTCGTCTTCACTTGTTTTTTTCTTGCACATTGTTAGTTTTTATTCATATTGAAACAAACTAGCTGCTGATAGCTAGTCCGTTTATTTATTTATTTATTTATTTATTTCGTTTTCTTTGAGTAGGGTAGCCCTCTCAGTTTTTTTTAACTGCTCTTCTGAGGGGCCCTACTTACACATTAAAATACAATAAAACCTTAAGCTACTAATCTATACAATATAACCAATTACAACATT
>JAOTQE010061125.1:0-18648 GCA_025631205.1 Nesometra sesokonis | reverse complement strand
CGTAGTCTCAAGGCGCTGTGGACCAGATGTTAACACATTCCTATGACTTTCTACGCCCCTAAGGGTCACGTCATGTCGGTATTAAAGTGCAAATGACACAATAATTCCAAGTAGGCCAAGCAAAATATTTTCTATTTTGTTTTTTTTTTTCTGGATTAGTACAGTATAGAAAAAAAATTCCCCATGTCTGGGGTTTGAGGAATCTACATTAACTGACTATGATGGGTTAGAGAAAATATATCTTATTTTTTCCACATTTACAGATGACATGTGACTGTTAAAAATTGCAAGAACTGAACGTAATAACTAATTTTTGATTTTGGTTCTTGAATCATATTTTTATGATTACGTCATCAACCCTTAATTCAAGATGGTGGCCATTTTGGCCAGAAGTATTTCCACTATTACTATTTTAAAATATGCAAAATGCCAAAGGTCAGAAAGTACATTTCCCATCATTATTTTAAAATAGTTCTCATTAAAGCAAATATAAACTTGCATGTTCTGATCGATTTGCAGCCAACATCGAGTCAATCCGACCACCAGTTACAGAAATATGGTAATCTAAGGTCAAAGGTCAAAGTGCCAAAAATAGCATTTCCGGCCATTTTTGGACAAATATTTGCATTACAGCTAATAGGAATGTGTATGTTGATTAATGTGGATTAAAAACCAAGTCTCTACAATCAGTGGTTACTGAGATATGAGGATTCAAATCCACAGGCGGCCATTTTGAAAAACGCCCTCAAAATAGACTTTCCCATCATTTCTGGGAGGTGTATAGAAGCTATATTTTGTCCAAATTGGTCCATCTTGCAAAATCCATCGAGAAAAAGGGGTATGTTAAAATTAGTCACGGATCTCATGAAAATGACTCTACTAGGCCTAATATCTTAACAACTACTGGGGGCTAGAGAATTCATTTTGGTTACAAATTACTCAGAATATACATATTTATATTCGACTTAATGGAAGTTTAGCCGAAAAAATGACCGGAAGTACCATTTCTGACCCTTGACTTAAATATAAGTGTACCTTCATATCTTTGTAACTACTGGTCCTAGAGACTTGTAATTGGTCTCAATTTATTCAGAATACCAATGCTTATATTTGGCAAAATGAAAGTTGTGCCACAAAAATTACCGGAAATGTCATTTCTGACCTTTGACCTACATAATAAAGTGCAATTTCATATCTTTGCAACTATTGGTCCGAGAAACTTAAGGATGGTTTCAAATTATTCTAAATATATATGTTCATATTTAATCTAATGGACATTTTTTCAAAGAAATGACCAGAAATACCATTTTTGACCCTTGACCTACACAATAATGTACCGGTATCGTCATCTCTGTAATTACTGGTCGTATTGTGTATGTACTTTCAGTTCCAAAGAATTGACTTGAAAAATCAGTTCAGTGTGATCATAAATTAATTTCTGGTCCTAGAAACTTGAGGTTAATTTCAAGAATATCCAGAATATAGATGTTCATATTTAATCTAATGGAAGTCTTTCCAGATAAATTGTTACTCTTGACTCACACAATAATGCATTTTCGTATCTCTGCAAATACTGGTCCTATTTTGTATGCACTTTATTTCCAGATAATTTGACTTGAAAATCAGTTTAGGGTGATCAAAACTTTTGGCATGGTAACACATTTTGAAAATGTGACAAAAGGGCATGATGTCAAGGTCAAAATAAAAACAAATTTATAACATATTTCATATCTTAATAAATACATAACTTCATATCTCTGCAACCACTGGTTACAGATACTTCATTGGGATCTATCATTCATAAATGATCAGGAATAATATTGTTTCGGACATATGACCACACTATATACAACTGCCAGGAGCTAGGAACTTAAATATTGGAGCAATCAAGTTGCGTTTGGTGCAAATTGTTTGGAATACACATATTTATATTTTGTGACAAGTGGTTAGAAAATGTACAAAAACAATAATTTTGACTTTTGACTCATAATCCATTAAAACGTTAAATTTGAAAAACTTGCCAGATCTTTGTAGCTATCAAGCACAGCAAACCAATTTTGTTCGCAAATTACTCATAAACGCATGTTTATTAACTCTTTCAGCGGTTTAAATAGGTAATGCAACCTTGAATATGAATCTTTGTAATTCAAATAGAAATTCAAAAGAAATACTACACAAAATGACCAGAAACCACCATTTGACATCATTATTTCAGTGAAAAATTAATATTTTTACCTTTTAGGCCTACATATTACAAAATAATATACTTTTAAAATGTATCATATAATAGTAACCAGTAGGTGCACAAAACAATTTTGATAGAAAATTACTCAGAAAATGCATATCAAATTATATTTATTCAGTACAAGTGTTAAGAAGAGTGTAAAAATGACAAGAACACATTATTTTGACCTTAGAACATGTATTGAACATTTCACTCAAAAGTATTCATATTCATATAAAATATTATACGAAAACCAAAATCTATTATTTTGAAGTTTGATATAGTTAGCAGTTAATAAGTACAATTTTCATATCTTTATAACCATTTCATCCAGCAACATAATTTTGGTCTTAAATTACTCAGAATACACATATTATATTCGTGTTAATAGACACCAGGGAGTCTATTTTATACCTCCCTGCTAAAACCTCTTACTGTTGACCATAAAATAGGTTAAAGATAAATGACATGCTATACCTCGACCTGGGAATTGGGAATGAGCTACCGAAAAGGACACACGGCGATGTTACAGTGTCAGCGTTACGGGGAGAAGGGGTTGGTGAAGTTGGTTTCAGGTGGACTACAGCCCCCGTCGGCGGACCTTTGCCTTGGCCCCACCTCCTCGGGGAGAGATTTACGATTTCGTCGGGGCTGTGTAGGTCCAGTCAAGCCCCAGCATACCAAACGGACGTAAAAGGCACACAAAATACGGCAAATAAGGTTATTTTTTTGCTCGTCAAATTGAAAATCGAGAACTTGCCCTATCTGCCGGGGTACCCTTCCTGTCGTGGAATTCCTGGCGCCCACACTGTGCTGTTATTATTTTGATTTTTCAAATGGCACTTTGATGTAGCCTACATGCAATCGACTCAAAGCTGTCAACTGTGTTAATAAGTTGATAAATATAGGCCTACACACATTTCTTGTATAAGAGCACAGTTTATAAGAACAGTGAGGCAGAAATTGCTAAAATTAATTACAAAATAAGGGTCAGAAAAATAAACCAAATGAAGATCTTAAAAACTAAGAAATCAAGTTCATCCCATACTGCACAGAAAAACTTCAAAGAGTGAAAAAAAATCGCCTCAACCAGGACCCGAACCGATGACCTTCTGCGTATTAAGTAAAATAGATACATAGTTGCTTATATTCCCTGTTTTTGTTCAATCTGTTTTTTATAATTTTATTACATGATTAGTCAAACAGCATTTATTTCAAAACTCACTTCAGTGATAGTTTTTTTTTTGTTCTTTGTGGAAGTAATGGCACTTTATTATTATTCTTTTTAAGTTATCTTTTCAGGCGCAGATCGAAAGTGGGGGGGGGGATAGGAGGGGGATGATCTGGAAAACGGGACATTTTGATGGACTCTAATGTGTCTTTTAGCATGTAAAATAATGCATTTTCCAGAGACCTTTGACCCCTGGATCTCGAACGGGGCCCCTGGTGGTTCCCTGGTCCCAGCCTAGGTTGCTTGTTTCGCTCGCAAGTCTGAACTTCTTATTGTATATAGTTTGTTATGACAAATCCTATTATTTTATTTATACACGGTACTATAGACTTTACATGTTATTGTATTCTTATGTGGAAACTTGTGCCTATCATGAATTACTATGATTACAACATAAGAAACAGAGTCGATCGTAAATCAACCAAAAGGCACTAACTGACAGCCTGTGTGGTAGAATGGGAATTCCCTTCAATCAACCACCAGGCACTGACAGCTGTGTGGTAGCCTGTACTGTTATCATAGCAAAGAGAGAGAATGGAATATCCTATCAATGTGAATTTAGCGTATTATAGTTATTTTTTTAAACTTTTTTTCCTCTTAGTTGGACGTATGACGTAATTTTGAGCCTTCCTACCAATTTTCAGCAATTAAAGTTAATAATTGTAGACAGAGATTAATGCTATGCTGTATTTTTGTGTGCCGGTAGGTTTTAGGATCACAACCAGTGTCATATTGAATGTCATATTGGAAAACACTCCTATTTCGGGCAAAACCATTCACGCTAAAGTCGTTTTAATTTCCAATAACTAATTGTCTCAGTCAACTTAAGTAGCTGACTGGTTTTCATTAGGTGGTAAAAATTAGTACCGAAGTATGTCTCAACATGAAACACCATGGAGTAAAGAATCTAAAAGTTACGCGCGATTTACTAAAAATATCCTTTCTTTCTGGTCATTTTTTGCATTATACTTCTTTTAAGCCTATGTAAAATTCGTTTTTGCTTAACCAAGGTAAATTGAGTACTCAAAATGTTTCTGGGTAAATGGAGATAAATGTATGATTTTAATTTTGGGCTTGCCAGAAATTAATTTATGCTCACCCTGAACTGATTATTCAAGTCAATTCTTTGGAACTGAAAGTACATACACAATACCACCAGTAATTACAGAGATGAAGATACATCATTGTGTAGGTCAAGGGTCAAAATGGTATTTCTGGTAATTTCTTTGAAAGAATGTCCATTAGATTAAATATGAACAAACATATTTTGAATAATTTGAAACCATCCGGACCAATAGTTGCAAAAATATGAAAGTGCACTTTATTATGTAAGTCAAAGGTCAGAAATTACATTTCCGGTCATGTTTGTGACACAACTTCCATTATGCCAAATATAAACATTGGTATTCGGAATAAATTGAGACAAATTACAAGTCTCTAGGACCAGTAGTTACAAAGATATGAAGGTACACTTATATATAGGTCAAGGGTCAGAAATGGTACTTCCGGCCATTTTTTCGGCAAAACTTCCATTAAGTCGAATATAAATATGTATGTTCTGAGTAATTTGCTACCAAAATGAAATCTCTAGCCCCAGTAGTTGTTAAGATATGATATATTTTATATATTTATGATTTTAACCTTTGACCCTCAACTTTTGACCTTTCGACACATTTTCAAAATGTGTTACCAGGCCAAAAATTATATCTTGACCATCCTGAAACAATTTTTGAAGTCAAATTCTCTGGAACTTAAAGTGCATACAAAAGTTGATCTAGCTACTAGGGTAATTAGCGGTAATGAAAAGTTTTCTGATAGGTTGCCAGGAAAACGGTTATTACCAGAAAACATTTTTTTAAACAATGATTTTTTGTTTGTTTGTGCTTATGAGGGTTATTAAATAGGTTAGTATCAACATGAAATATAATATTTCATGTAAAAAAATGTACTTTTAAAATTACTATTTTCTCTATTTTTTTCTAATAATTACAAATAATGCATACTTATGTTAATTCCTGGATACGCCCCTGAAAACCATTTGTTTATCAACCGCGGTCACAGATATCATAATTCGATGTTAATATTTTCTTTTAAATAACTATTTTTGTCGGGTCCGGTGGGCGGTCGCTCCATAGAGGTATAACCAGGGAGGTACCTCCCTGACACAACCTCTCTGCTGGTTTTGTGAAACATATGTGTATTGACTAATGATGACAACTGTTTGACATTTGAAAGATCAATGACTTAATTGATATCACTTACAGTAGCTACGCGGTCTGGGAATCGGGAATGCTGACAAACGCTTACGGTATTTATTGTCTCGATTTTTCGAATAACATTGTGATTGATGCTGCTAAAAATCTTTCCTTTAATGAAATAAAAGTCACATTTCTAGGTCGACTGTTCTCTGTAAAATACTGCATTAATTGGCAAATTGCGCCCTCTATTACTGAGAGATGGGAGAGAGAATAGAATATTCCATCAATTTATTCCATCAATATAAATTTAACGTATTCTGCGTATTTTTACGACATTTTTTTAGTTGTTTGGACATAAGAGGTTATTTCCAACTTGCCTAACAATTATAGATAAAAACAGAGAAGGATGTCATGATTGCATTGTGTGCGGAGTATGTTTAAGTATGGACAACCAAAGAGAGTCTGATACTGCATTTGCTAAACACTCCTATTTCGGGCAAAACCATTCACTCTGAAGTCGTTTTAATTGTCTCAGTCAGCTTAATTAGTTGACTGGTGTTCATTAGGTGGTAAAAATTAGTATCGAAGTATGTCCCAACATTAAACACCATTGAGTAAAGAATCTAAAAGTTACGCGCGATTTACTAAAAATATATCTTACGTGAATTTATATGGATTATAGGTATTTCAAACACATTCAATGACCTTAAAATCACTTATATTTTATTTAACGCTGCGTTTATTTAAATATAGGCCTATTTTTTTATAATAAAAATCTTGTTTCCTATTAAAAAACTTGTTACATTTAGTTACATAATTTCTTATATTTAATGATAAAATGTGTACTATAATGCCTTGTTTACTGTCACTTATGTTGTTACCTGTCAGAAAATCATTTTAAAAAAACATACTGTTTTCTGGCAATTACTGTATTTCGTGGCCACAGTTTTAAATAAAATGTTATATTTTTATGTTGATATGTGCGACATAACCGGTTTACTCTTATCCAAACTGTTACCTGCCACAAACCAACTTATTTAATAACCCTGATAACCATAAAATATCAAAAAACCATGTTTTTACCCGAAAAAATGTTTTCTGGCAATAACAAAAATCATGGCAACCTATCGGAAAACCATTTCATTACAGCTAATATAAACATTAATATTCTGAATATTTTGGTACCAAAATCAAGTCTCTAGCATAAGTAGAACTTGAATTTTTGCACTTCATACATTATTTATTAATTTATTAGAAAAATTGGGAAAAAGAAAAATAAAATAAATTTTTTAACATACAATGTCATATTTTCAAGTTGATATGTTTTGTAACTTATTTACTGTTATCCAAACTGTTACCTGCCATAAATTAACATATTTAATGACCCTGATGACTGCCCAAAAATCATGTTTTTACCCCCCCCCCCCCCCCAAAAAAAAAACAGCTTGTTTTTCTGGCAATAACTGTTTTTCTGGCAACCTATCGGAAAAAAATTTCATTACAGCTAATAAACATAATAGCATTCCGAACATTTTGGTACCAAAATCAAGTCTCTAGCATAGGCCTAAGTAGAACTCAACTTATGGAATATTTTTTGATAATGGTGGCCATTTTTCAAATGGCTGCCAAACACCCGCCCACATGAAGAAAAAAATGTACCAAATACTTTTTTCGTTTCCTGGGGTCTACTCTACAACATATTGAAGTGTTATAAAATATATTTAAAAAAATGCAAAATTACAAAAATTGGACTAATTCAGTGATTGATGATAACCACGCCGACGATAGCCTGTTATCGTACGGTATTCAATCTTAGATCGCCCTGATCACACTTTGATCTTTTGAAAATGAACATTGAAGGTAATTATTCAGATTATTTAAGAAAGTTATTCAGATTTTGTTAGTATTTTAGCCCCTAGGCCTAGCTTAGTTTAGTAACATGTGGAATCCCTTCCCAAATAAAGGCCGAGGCCTTGCCCTAGAGGTAGGCTAGTACTAGAAGTAGTGGGCCTAGTTCTAGAAGTCAAATACAAAAATAAAGTGAATAAAAGAAATATCAAAAAAATCTTATTAACTTTCTTAAAATAATCTGAACAAGCAATCGTAAACGATTACACCCTCGCCTGTTTTTCTGAAATCCATTACTGAAAACTGTATTGTAGTAGCAAATTTAGATGGCCCATATGCCAATTACACTTTTTTCTAAGAACACACTTTTTAAGAACACTGAGGCTAAAATTGCTAAAAACAAAAACAAATTGAGGCTGAGAAATATTAAACTGGATTTTTTTTGTATTAAAGGGAACCTAAAAAGCCAAAAACATCAAGCCTATCACATACTGTTTTCAAAAGTTTATCAATTCAATATCTAATCCATTTAATGTCAATGGCTTCCAATCCCTCGTATGTTAACTACAAACTTGGCATGAATTATGTCTTCATCAAACGGAATTTTGGCCTCGTCCAATCATATTGCAGTATTTTGATGAACCCATATAATTTTAAAATTATGTCTATTGTATCCTACGGGTATTCAAATCATTAACATGTTGAAATACAAATGTGGTATGTATACAGTGTCTTCAAGAAATCGGAATTTTGGCCTTGTCCAATCAAAGAACAGTACTTTGAAGTTAATTATCTAGTTTTGTGTTTATTGAAATCTATGGCGTCAAACACCCTTATGTTTAAATACAAATGTTACTTGTATTATATCTTTATCTTTTGATGAAAATTGTTCTCGTCCAAGCAAAAAAGTATTTTGATGATGAAATACACTTCTTAAAATACGTCCATCGTATTCAACGGGTCTCCAAACCCATAAACGATAAACTTTACGAGTGTTTTGAGTGAATTGCTTTTTACTATTTCCCAAAAATGTTGGTTTTTCGTGTGTTTTTCACAAAATTAAGCCCAAATGTCTTTCTTTTTATTAAGATTATATTAGGGTGGTGTAGTCTGATTTGCATTGATTAACAATGGGCGTGTAATGTGTCCTATGTCAAGTTGAAAGCTTTCTTTAAAAAATACAAGATGTTATTTAAAATTTGCGCTTTGTTGACATGTTTTTAGAGATTTTCAGCCATTTCTAGGGCTATTCCCATGTCTGAACGACACTGAAGACTCAATTGGAAAGTTTTATTGTGGGCTGAACAACATTTTTAGGGTGTTTTCTTCCTGAAACCAATAAAATAAGTTTGAAATTCCATATTCACCAATTTTTAGTTTTGGCACACTCCTTGGCCCACTGTGCGACGTTACAAGTGTCAAAACCAGCGCGTCAGGGCACTAGCATACCACTTAAAAATCGAATATCTTCAAAAGTCACAAATAGTCGCAGCCAATCTTTGTTTAAATTGTTCATGAAGGTCCAGGCTTTTTCTAAAATATAAGAGCCAAGGTGGGAATCGGCGGGAATGTATAGGCCTATTTTCTTTGAGTTTGAAAGAATAACGTCTATTTCTTAACACATTTCACTTGATGCATGGCACTTTTTCACATTTTATCCTAAAATGAATGAGTTTGGAATTTCATTTCCATAAAATATGGTTCATAAACAACATCCAAGCCAATTTTCATGTAGATGCCTTTTGCATAGCAACCGTGGTAATAAGTAAAAGTGGGGTTAACTTTGTTGACTTTTACTAGAATTGCTCTAATTGTTAGTAAATACATCAGAATATCGCCTGGTTTAAAGATTTCCAGTTGGTTATTTGGGTTTGAAATGTACCTCAGGATCATTGGGAACGAAAATAAACCCATAGTATTATTTTTTAAATTAATTACGTTTTACCTATTTTGGCGCAGTTTGGTCTTGATCTGGCCCACTGTGCGTCGGGCTAAGTATTCGATAACTGTAGGTTGTAGGCCGCCGGAATTCTAATGTACTGTAGGTCTAAAACCTAGACCTAGTCTAGCGGGAACGCGTACAAATCATACTAGGCCTAGACGGCTTAGCCAGGAAATTTTAAGAAAAATTCGTGAAAACAGTAGGCAATAAAAGAAACTAAATAATTAACAGACATTCTGCAAAATAATGAATGTAAATTTATCTTAAAAATAAAATATTTTCGGGATATTTTTTGGTCTCCAAACGGAGGGATATTTCCAAAATGTAATTCTGTAGTCGCTATTTAAAAAAAAAATCGCTGCAGACATTCCGCAAGACTTAAGTCACCAGGCATTGCATGTGTACACTCTCGTGGCGGCATGTCTCTGCAGCTGCAGAAAGGCCAGGCGAGTCCATCGTTACAGAACGACAAATGGCGCTATACATTATAAGTAGCCGACAACCAGAGGTGTTAATGCTTGAGTTATCTATTATATGGGCTAATGAACGATGACACGGCGGTCGGATGTCTATTGTTTTTGACAAAAAAAAACAATGTCGGCAAAGTTTTGACCACATACATACACACATTACAGATGACTGCAATAGTCCCTATGCATGCAATGCATAGGAACTAATAAAAAGATGAATTTCAAAGAAATTTAATTTTTGCCCCTTTAAATAACTAGACGGTAGATTTCACTCTACAAGAAATGGTGTAGCATAAATAGACCATAAGTGTGCGGAACTGAATTTGAAAATTTTAGTTTTGTTTTATTAAAAAATTTCATGTCAATCTTTGTGTTTCTAAAGGGCGATCGATTGCCATGTGACATTGGGTGATTCCGTGGTGTACCCAGTACCAACACACATAGGTGATGAATTTTCCAGATGTCACTCTGCAATCCATTGCTCACTAACAAGGGGTGTGTTCAGGAAGTGGAAACAGGGGCGCTCCCTGATCAGATTTTTGACAAGTAAAAAACAAAACCTCGTTTTCCCTATTGAACTCTCATTATTACTATAGTATAATTGGCTTCATTTTTTTTTTACAGTAAATGTCTAAAGGGGTGCTGAAGGACCCGATTTACATTATTAATATCATAATTTCATTTTTTTCCATCTGAAGGACACTTTGGATATGTCACTGCTAACAATCACCTCCAAGGTTGTTCTTGGCATGTGACTTCGGTGAACATTCACAAAAAACACACGAGTGTCGGTTGCACAGTGTATCGTAAATGAGTATACTGGGGATGTGTACTGTGGAGTGAACTGTATATTGTTTTGGAAAGAGCAACCTGGAAGTTTACAACACCATTGCTGAAACTTGCTTCAATCTCCATACGATCTTGTTTGTTTATATCACAGAAATCCCCACATTTCACTGCATTCAGCACGTATGCGTCACTCTGTTTACACTAGATCAGCTGATGACAGTTTCTTTTCAATGCTGAGTAGAAGCATTCTGTGTGATGATGACACATCCAGGAGAAAGGTGGTAAGAAATGATAGTATTGAGTAGAAACGCACTGTAGTGTTAAACTAAATAACAAATCAAGAGGAGATAATTTTACATAAATGGGTTAAAGTACAACACAACACAACATGTACCACAAAAAACAAAGGTTAAACTGCTGAAAACACCCAAAACACATATACAATATGTCTATGATTCATGGCATATAATTTCTTTTATTGAAGTATGATGTTGTTATTTAAGCATATTTTTGCTTAAATATCTACTGTAAATGCTGGTCTGTGTAGTAATTTTTAACTGAGATTTATTGTATCAAATTTTCTTAAAACAATTGTGAAACACTCGAAATTGTAATTTAATGCATTAATCAAATGATTTATATCTGTAATAAAAGTAGAGGACATTGTTGAAGTCAGATCTACTTGACTGCTTAAAATGTTGTAAAATTTCTTCTGAATGCACAGAGGAAATCATTTTTTATGGAGTCTTTTAAGAAGTAGATGGCAAATATGCTTTAACCAAAATAATGTATTCTATCATACAGAAAGTATAGATTGAACTCAAGTCACTTCCGTTGCAAATCCGGAGCCTACATCTAGATCACGATGTTTCCATTTCTTCTACAGACTCCATAACTTCTACACCAAAGTCGCAAACAGATTTACTGACCACTGCTGTTGTTCCACGTTTATAGCGGTAATTTCCTTGCCTAAAAAAAAGCAGAAAAATAATACAATACTTGAAAATAAAAATTTCAGTAAAATACTTAAAATGTGTGTGTGTGTATCTAGGTTGAACTATAACAGGATGATCTATGAGAATTCATCGTATTTAATTACCATATTATCAAAATCACTGGCAATTAAATTTCCAGGTTGGTCTCTATGTGGAAGATTTTGGAGCTGATTTAGGGATGATGGGGTAAATGCTTCCCATGCCCCCACCAATGTTATTTGCAGACTTGTGAATCCCACCCTTACACCATGAATGCACCTTCTTAGATTGTCCAAGTTAAGTCCCCTTTTTAGAGACTCCCTTCATTTTTATTAATTCTTTTCACTTTGTACCTTTTTGTGGTGACGTCGACAACAGTCTATTCACTGAATATATACAGTACATACCCAAATGCAGCATAAGCCACAACCCAGGAGTTTAATGTGAGGTGTTTCCTAGAGGTTGTTCCCTGTACCTCATACCCTCTGAATAATATACCTATCAAACCACTGACAAGTCTTCCTATGCATTTGAAGCAAGAGTGAAGCTTGACCTATGTATAAAATGAATGGTGAAGCCCGACTTTTGTAAATTGCTAGCATGATGAACCAATGGTGAAGCTTTAACCCAAAAACTGAACGAAAGTGAAGCCTTACTGTTGCAAAAAATATTGGGTGAAGCCTAAACTAATACATTTTCAAAAAATGGTGATGCTTTGCCTATTTTTTAAATGAAGCGAGTGAAGTGATGGTGAAATCCTGACATGACGAATAACTTCAAATGGTGAAGCTTGGTGAGGTCATGAGGGGGGTGGGGTCAGGCTTCAGACTGACCCCTGCATAAATGAACAATTTATACCAGGTAAACTGTCAGTGTCAACTGTCAGACATGAATTCAGTTAGCTTTGGCCCTACCCCAAATGTCTCTATAGGCCTCTATTTCCATGATAATCAAAATTACTGTATAGTCATAATTATTGTTCAATTTATAAACAAAATGTTTTATGGTTAAATTGTAATTTTTACCGATAAATTTGATGGCTAAAACCATACCAAGGAGAAAACTCAAATTTGAAGTTCTTCTTTATTCACCAATTAAAATTACTAACAAAAAACAACACTGCAATTTGAAAACCCATTGCATGCTTTATACAATTAGAAGTGCGAATTTCAAGACAAAACACCATTACAGTCGACCTTCTCATTTACACACCCCTTGGGCTGGAAGGTGTTTGTAAATGAGAAAGTTAGTAAATGAGAAGGTTCATAAAAACTGGTCAAGTAAGGCCTCCAAAACACTTTATCTGTGCTTATTTTGTGCTCTTGGTTGTTAAACAAAGTTGTTTAAATGAACTATGAGGAATAAAATATGAAAAACAAAAAATTATCAAAGATAAATTATCAAATAATTACACATCATTTTCCATTATTTTACTGACGTCATTGAAAGAATGGTGTTTGTAAAATAGAAGGTTTGTAAATGAGAAGTTCGTAAATGAGAAGGTTGACTGTATAAGCATTCTAAATGAATATTAAAAATATCATGAAATTTATGCACTGAAACAAAATCTGTCTACAACTTTTAACAATGTTAAACAGTTCAACTAAATTACATAGTGAAGCATGTACAAAATATGTTTGTTCATTACACCAAGGTCCAATTCCTTTTACACAATCTAGTAAAATAAATAAAAAGCTATTGAACAATGCACTGAAACAATAAATGATTCTAGTCGTGTCCACTGTGCATGATTCATAAATTTAATGCTAGCTATTATGAAACATCATCAGACATTTTGGACTCAAGTATCAGGTTTTCTTTTCATTTTAAATTGCATTTAAAAGAATGTGTAACAAGTCTGATTCGTTTTTCACAATCTAGCAATCTTAAAGATGTATTGTCTCACTTGAAAAATGACAAAAATTAGATTTTGAAAATAACTTGCTTATCTTAAAGAAAGACATAAGTTATGACGATGACACTAGAAATTAGGTTATTTTAAAATTATATACCCCCTATATTGTAACGTTATATACTAAAAATGAGCAAAAATCATCAAAAAGCCTCTATATTTTTGATAATTTCTCAGTGTAAAAATCTTATTAAACAATTTTTAAATACACTAATTTCTATTCTCCAGTTCTTAACTTTGATACTACTTTGATGATCAAGTTAATTTCAAAATTAATGTTGATGATTTTTTGGTCATTTTCAGGTGACAATCTTTAAATTTAAGTAAAAAGCTATTGAACAATCCACTGAAAAAATAAATGATTCTTGTCTTGTACAGTTTGTAAAATGTGCGATGATTCATAAATTTAATGCTAGCTTTAGTGAAAAATCTTTTTTTATCAGACGTTTCGAGCATCAGTTTTTTAGATTGAACTGTTCAACCCTTTCACTGTGAGAATTTATCCCCACCATTTAATTTGCGGGACAATTTTTAAGGAAATGAGTTTATTTTGAGATAAAAAAAAATACACACAGATGCTATTCTTTTGTGTGTTGTTATGATGGGAAATATTTGCCAATTGGAAGGGTGGGAGAAATTCAGTATTGCATGTGGTGAAGTGACATCTTGGCAGCCATATTGGATTTCCCATTTTTTATCAAAAAATCAAAAATTGTTTTTCAAGAAGTTTTTTTAATTGGATAATGATGAAGATGTAACAATCATGAGATGAAGAACTAAAGTGTTTCAATTATTTTTATGATTTTAAATAAAAGAGGCACATCAAGTGTTGGCAGAATCATGAAAAACATGAAACAAAAATAGAGAGTGCAAGGAAAGAAAGTATTAAAATTAAATTTAAATTAAAGACAACTTATCATGCCCCAGTACAGTAGAATCTGTATTAGGGGTAAATAGTTTAACCCCTGGTTTAACTATGACCAAATACACAGGTATTACCGAGGATACGAAGCGAAACGGTTAAGCAACATGGGAGAAAGTCCCAGGACTCTGACCAGGAACCCTGTGTACCCAGACTTAAGCTGCAATTGAACTGGATTTAAAAGGAAATATTTTATTATAAACAATGTTAATACTAAAGGTTAAAACTCATGGATTGCCAAAGTGACCAATTAATGCCATTCTGTAATTACGCTGTTCAAAATAAATTTTCCAGGCTAGCTGGGCAAGTTTTACTGTGCACTCTGGAAAACAGAGGCGAGGGTTAGTTGACGGAGTACATTTCCGAGGCTGTCCACATGGGACTTTTTCTGGTCAAACTAATTGGAGTCTGTTAGTTTAAAAAAATTAAGTCCAGTGTGAATGACCACCATAAACATACTGGAATTATTGCTGGTCTAAACACTTTCAAACAGAAGGTCAAATTCCGATAATATGACGGCTTTCTGTATGGGAGGGTTTAAAGCAAAAGGCATAAAATTTGAAGTCTTAATAATAAAGGACGCTGTTTTTACCAACTGTTTCAGTTTCAGTGGACCATTTCACCATCTAGACAAAATCAGTAATGGATTACGATAACATGTCTAGGGTCTGAGGCAGTCTAACGAATGCTGGCACTATGCCAGCATTGAAGAAGAACACTCATTCAAACTAAAGCCGGCATTCATGAATTACCATAATATTCCATCTTCACAGTTGTATGTGGGGGGGGGGGGGGAGTATGCTCAAATGTGAGGTGTCACCACGAAATGAGTCGTGTTGAACAGAAAACCAAATTAAGTTATTGTTTATTTGGATAGAAGAGATTACAATCTTTAAATTGGTTTTTACATGATGTTCATAGCTTCAGTATAACCAGAGAAAAATCAGTTTAAAACATGGCTATATGAAAACACACTTTGAAGAAAATCGACTTTAAAGATAAAGATAGACAACTGTTGACTTCCTATATGTTTTTCCATTGAATTTGAAAAACAGCCTTTACAAAATGTAGTTTAAGACATGTTTATTGTAAATAAACATAAACAGGAAGTTTGTAATCATAAAATTTAATTACTAAACTTAACAAAACAACAGGAATCTCATTTTTGTGAAATTATGAATTTCTGTCTATTTTTGTGAATATCTCAAATTGGCCCGGCGTACAACACGACTCAGTTTGTCACGACACCTCACAAATAATGATGTACAGTAATTATGCTAACAGAGGTAGACTGGTCCAGCCACCCTCACAATTGTTTACTCAATGTGAAGCTTATTTTTCCCCAGTTTAAGCTCTACCAGCCACCCACACCATGTCTCTAAATAGCAATAAAATACTGCATAATCAAGGTACTTGAGCCCCACTGTTTGCCACCCACACCTGGATATTTCTATCTATCCCTGCAAAGTATGCTAGTTATTTCTGTTGATTTTCCATTCTACAATGTTTGTTTATTACACAGGAAAGCTTCAGATATTAATAATCAATGTTTACTATCAGCTAACAAAACAATAAAACATGATAAAGAGTTTTGCATTTTTGAATAGAGAAAATTATCAATAATGCCATTAATGCAAAGCGCGTTGTAGTAAAATGGGGAAATGATGCTTTACTGTTTACAATAATGTAATACTGCATCATGCAACTGTTGATTATAGTTTGTCTATTTTAGAAAAATACTCATTTTTAAATGTATCATCGTTCAAGTAATCATAATTTTGAACAATACATTGGCTGAATATTGATTATCAGTCAACAATTCTTAATGTTGTCAACACTTCTGTTTAATGGACATACAGTGTTCTCCTGAGTTCTGAACAGATTTAGCCATCAAATTTACCGGTAAAAATTACAATTTACCAGTAACAATTTTGTTTATTGAATAATCATGATATAATTTTGATTCTCATACGTTTTGCCCTCCTTTACTCTTTAGTATTACAGTGAATACAGGAATACTCAGCCTATAGCTACAGTATGCATATATTTTGGGTAGGGCCAAAACCAATCCAAAAGCCATGCCCAAATAGTCATGCTTTTAAAATAATTTACAAGTATAAATTTTCCAATTGGGAGACACTGACATGTATGGAATTTTGTACATAAAAATAGCACCATATTACCGGCAATTCTGGCGATTCACAGCGATTTCTGGCGCTTGGGTTAGCGACAAAAAAGTTAAAAAAATCTGCAAACATAACTAATGCTTGAATTTAACCAAGGCATCAAGTGCAATTTGCCTCCAGTGGCCTCCAAATTGGCCTAGTGCCTTAAAAAAATGAAAATCATTAAGGCCTCTTTAAAGTTGCCAAACATATTTTATATTTGGCAACCGAAAGCGACAAATGGCGAATTTATCGCCATAGTATAGCACATTACAATTATTGAAGGATTTTTCTACCTAATGTCAAAAATTGCTTTCAATCGCCTGAATTGGTGTGTAGTGTTGTGTAAGGTAATTTCCAACAAATATTCATGGATTTTCTTTATACAGGTTATAGAAAACGTATTTCCAGACGGTTCTTGGTAGTTATTTAAAATCCAGTTTAAGAAAGTCTCTGGTCTTGGTATATACTATGGCAGGTAAACTTATACTGTCATGATCTTCCATACTTACTTTATTTTTTTGTCTATTTTGATTTCGAAATGAAGAAGTATGTGTATGTTTTTTTTTTAACTAGCTACAACAACCTACACAGCTTTGCAATCATGACTGTGCTGATAAAATATTCAGTTTTCCTTTTTTGAATAAATTTATGTTATTTTGACTATTTAATTTTAACTGGGGCCCAAGCCCTAAAGTATGTTTTCACACTTAATTGGCCTCCATCCATACACCTTTCATATTTTTTTTATTTAGGTAACTTATGGTGGCCACTAAACTCAGGACAGCACAAAGATGGCTTGACCAAATACTGTATCATTTTAATGGTAGCATGGATGGAGCAGTTGGCGTAAAAAGAAAAAGAGAAAATACAAATATGGTTGTAAAGGCCATTAGGAACCACTGATTTCACTGAGACATCTTCTTTTCCAGAACTGTGATCAGGTTAAGCAATCACCCCTCTACCCCCTCCCTATTTTTTCAAAACTTTTTTTTTATTTTCAACAATATTTATTCAGTGGTCCCTTTACAAGAGTAAAGTCCTTACAACTAGGGATCAGTGACATTTTCTTTGCCAGAACTACAGAAACAATAAACAAATTAAAGAAAAACAAACAAATGAGGCTAGTCATGGGAAAACCACCAAGCTGTTGCACAGAAGTTACTAACAAGCAAATGAACAACAGTAAACAAACAAACACAAAAGCCACTTGTGCACTGTCCAACAACATCGGCCACAGATGTCTGACCCTGACAGTCGATCCCCACTTCTTCAACATGCCAACAAGACCCCAATCTTCCTACAACTGGGTGGCCTTGCTGTGTCATGTCTCAAATGTATAAAATAACCTTAGTCAAAACGCACAGTATCATGAATGCACATTTAAAGACATTAGAATTTTGACATTTAAATTCAGTGGATTCGCAAAACAGCGTGCCACCTACAGTATGGGCTGCCGTGGGCAGGCCGAAATCCGCAATGGCTTATGGGAAAAGGTTGATTTCGATAAAAGGGTGAGCTAGTGGCTTTTAGCAGGCCGCCATGAACCTTCAAGCTGCCTAGCTTACATATTTTGCATAGACTTTTCATGTGTACTGTCTAAGACTAAAGTAAACAACACTTTCCTTTGTATAGACAACACGTTATCTGTTGAATTCTTCTTTCGCTTTCACCATTTTTGGAATCCTCAGAAAGCCAGCTCTAGACTACAAGGTGCAGTAGCCGTGACGTCAACCCCGGAGTTGTAAATCAGGCTATCCGGGGAAACCAATAGGTGGCACACCATATTTGTGAATACTACCCAGTGTTCTCCCCAGGATTGTGGTCAAGCATGATGGGGGAGACTACACCAGGTCAGCCCCACCATGGTCGGGCCTGACCTGAGAAAATTTTTAGATTAACGACCTCTAGATGGCCGGAAATGGTACTCTCAGTTTGAAAAATGACTTTAAAACCAAGATATCAAAATGAAG
>JAOTQE010061114.1:0-18649 GCA_025631205.1 Nesometra sesokonis | reverse complement strand
TAATAATTATTATTATTATTATTGTTATTAGTATTATTATTAATATTATTATTAATATTGTTATTATTATTATTATTATTATTATTAATATGTCGGTATAATAATCAGCATGTAAATTGTTGGTTCTAGTCGCCTTATTTAGGTACGGTATTTTTAACAAATATTTATAAATGAAGAATGAAGAACATGACCCTGTGTTATTTATTATCCAAAAGGATCAGTAATCTGTAGCTAAATAAGAATTTAATCTTCAGTTTTTACATGAACACAAAGAAAGGCCTTCCGGGTCTCGGAGGTAGAATAATTTGCGTGACTAGATGATGTTGCGTGCGACACCTTGGGTACGAACTCAACAAATACGATGATTTTCAATGACCAAGATAACAATACATAAGCTCCCGTTTGTGTACACTGAAGAGGGTTGTCACACGCTATGTACCTATTATTACACTTCGTCGAAATACAATAAAACAACGATTAATATGGTCCGCGCGTCACGCAAATATTGCTAAACATTTACTGTATGGGATTGTAAGGCATGCATGGTTCGTTACAATAAATTTTAATAACTTTACCTGACTAATTTTAATATTTTCTTAAAACATAAAACAACGATTAATATTGTCCGCGCGTCACGCAAATATTGCTAAACATTTACTGTATGGATTGTAAGGCCTGCATGATTCGTTATAATGAATTTTAATAACTTTACCTGACCAATTTTAATATTTTCTTAAAACATACAAACTGCTCTTCTTAAAATACGGTTTTAACTAGTTTTATTGTTAATTTTATCGGTTCATGTCTTTTTCTTTATACATGTATTGTTAGCTGTTGTTTAGTACCTTTTATTGTGTATTTTATTTTGAACGCACCGCATGTCGTGTATGGTTCACCCAGAAGAGTGTTCTGGCAAAACGAAAGTCAGCAACTGCACGCAGGTAACATGATGCGGATAGCAGAATGTTGAATTGGATTTCGCACAGGAGGGAACGTGCGCATTGATAGAGTTTAGTACTGATTAATATACAGTAGAACTTCCCGTAAGCGGACAACCTCTGGTCCAGGAAAAGTGTCCGCTTACGGGAGGTTTCCGCTTACAAGAATTTCGGCCGATAGAGGGCCGAAGTTGTAGGATTATGTATACGTCCTTATGCCTCACATTTCACGGCCTTCTCAACACAAATGGCCTCTCAAATGTCTAGACACCGTATTCTATATTTTATTAAATAGTGTTTATCATTTTTAAGATCCGTTCAGTAATATGATTCTCAGCCATTACAGTCGGACATTTTTGTACAGAAATTTGTATTCGTTGTATAAAAAATTCACAACATTTTCAGGGATGTCCGCTTATGGGAAGTAAATTAACATAAATCCAAATTTTAAGACAAAAAGTGTCCGCGTCCGCATACGGGAGGTGTCCGCTTACGAGAGGTACCAAATGCATTGATTAGATAGGAAGAACAAATGGGTCTTTGAATTAGTGTCCGTTATGAGAGGTGTCCGCTGATAATGCGCTTGTGACAGGGACACATCTGTTTGAGAAAAAAGGGTGCGGGACGGATTTTAACAAGCAAAAAAGACTTTTCCTCTATTGAACGCTTTTTATAGTGGATTATTTGACTTTATGGTTCTTTTATTCTGGTATTGTAGTATTTTCCTCTGAAGAGTACTCGTTTCCTCGGGATTGGTGCTAGCCCAGTCCCAACCTTTACTCTTATACTACGAATCGTATTTATTTTTGTACCTCTGACAACACGAGAAAATAGGTTGGGTTCTGATCTCTGCTTGTCAAAATCCAACCCAGGTTCGAGCACCTCCCCCCGCCCTCCACTCGCGAATTCCCGGATGCGGCCTTGCTCAGTGCGACATGGGAGGATGTACACCTACGGTTTTATTGAAATATTGTAATAATAGATATAGCAATAGGCCTAATTGAAAGTTTAGCTTTTATGCGATTCGTAAAGCATTTATTTCTGTAGCCTAAAAATAAAATAATATAAATACATTACAATTAGAAATCGGGTGATATTTTATACAACCCAACCTCTATCGGTGAGGGAGCTTGTGTGACTGTGGATGATGTTGCCTGTTACACCGGGGTACGGCACAACAATACGACCAATACGACAATGACAACGACAACAATACATTAAAAGTTGTTATCTGTGTCGACTCGATTGAGGGCGTTGAGGCGTCGACACGGTTGCTGTGGACGGGAACGTTATAATCTCAGTAAAATACATGGCCGATAAATAAATTTCGTATGGGCCTATTATTACGATTAAACCGTGACTTCGTAGTCTCTTTTTTAGTTCGCACGCGATATTCGTTCTGTTTTTTTTTAAATCAAGTTTAAGTAGGTACATCTTCCTGGCTATTCATAAATTTAAAGGGCAGATTTACCCAAAAATTACTATTCATTACTGCATAAGTTTTAGTTAATCATAAAAAAGTATATTCAGCCCTATTTTGGGAATTTTTTAGGATTTTCCCCTTGAGTCTCATGTATTAAAAATATACGCTATGTTTCATCCCTATTCTTTTACACACAAAATAGCAAAGTGGTTAATTTTTTATTATCAAATAAAAATGGCTACTTTATACTATATAAAAACATCAGAAATGAACAATTTTGGTTAAAGCACACAAGAATAGTATTTTGTCTAAATATTTTTAGAACAATCGTTGATTTTTCACAGATTATTTAAAATACCCCTCTTTCAGACAATTTGTATGTAAAACAATAGGGATTCTATCTTGTAATTTGAACTATCGCCCCACTTAGCAATTTCCGTCTATCTCACAACGAATTATGATAGGTAAAATGAATCGTAAAAATTCAGAAACAGGGCTGAATATACCTTTTATGATAAACTAAAACATATAAGGAAGCTAATGTTTTTGGGTGAACCTGCCCTTTAAGAAAATTTGTTAAGGAAACACTTGCAATCTACAAGTGTTAGTAGTTGGAGCTGGACATACGGTAACCCTTTGTAGAGAACCCTCCTCCTTAATCCATTCATCATATATAAAACTATGCATTTATATACATAATGATGAAGCTTCTAAAACTTGAATTAAGACAGTAGTATAAACGCATTAGAAGATGTCTACGGTATTTTAAACTTTCGTATACCTTATTATTAGGCCTATTATAGGATTTTTCATTTCTTTTTTCCAAATTCTTTTCTTTATATAAAAGACCCTGTCTCCGGAAGCTCATTATAGATAAAACAGGAAGCCAGAGTAGGCCTACATATATATCACAAAATCTCCATTTTCATTAGACTGTGTTTTTTTTTCTTTATTTTTTTTTCAATTGCAGTTGCTTCTCATTATTGTGGATAGGCCTAAATGATTTAACAGCTCAGATTGACCAAGACAAAATAGCTGATTGTAAAACTATGTTGTTGTGTTTTTATGTATCTTTTATATTAATTCTGATAGTACAGTAGTGTTACTTAGTTATAGCAATAATATTGCATATTATAATTGTTACTGTTATTATTGTTACTATTATTATTATTATTATTATTATTATCATTATCATTATCATTATCATTATCATTATCATTATCATTATCATTATTATTACTACCATTATTATTACTATTATTATTATTACTATTATTATTACTATTATTATAATTATTATTATTTAATTACTATTATTAATAATTTTATTACTATTGTTACTATTAATAATAATTTCATTACTATTAATATTATTACTGAATATTAAGAATTATATTAGTTTTTTTTATTACATTTCATTACCACTACTGATGCTATTATTGTGTTCTCCTATATATTATTTCGATTATTTTTATAATTTTGTATGATTTGAAATTACCCATTTCTTTTAATCGTTCTTTTTGAAATTTCTTATTACGTTTGTGTTGTGCGGTCGAACCTCTCCTGCGTGAGTGTGTTCCTCTGTTATAAAAGAGATGACTAATAAATATTATAGACCATGGAGGAATAACCCCCATGGTGAGACAAAACAAGTAAAATAAAAGTATCCTACTGCTGGAGTGCTTTCGTTCAGTAGGCATGTTTGCATTAACCTATCCAATAAAGAGGTTCAATATAAGTAATAAACATTTGTTAAGAAAATCATTCTAAATCAACTGCTTTCAAATGCCAACACGATTTCAGCAGATCATGAAGCACGATACATATTTTCAACAAAATATTTTTCGTTAAAATTAAGGAAAACAAATTAAAGTAAAAATAAATGGGTGTCGGATAAAATTATATTTTCTTTTTCTTTTCTCAGGAGCAAAGAAATTCCAGTTTCAAATATTAACAGATTTATAATTAACAATATTAAAATAATAATAATAATAATAATAATAATCGACCATTTATGTCTTGCCATATAAGTTTATGTGATGTATTAGTTAATTTAATTTACTTTTAATTTAAGATGGCCAAAGCTTCCCGACTTTAGCTCTTTTTTTGTGATCCTTACATTGTATCAATTATTATGAACATATTAATATTATATATTTATATGGAAATAAACGGAAGAATAAACTTTCATCAAAGTATAGCCTATGCCATAACAAGTTTTTCATCATAAGGTCTATCCATCTCTTACTGAACGAACTTTGATAGATGACCTCCCTCTTAATTTATAGTACAGTTGAACCTCCCGTAAGCAGACACCCTCTGGTCCGGGAAAAGTGTCCTATTACGGGAGGTGTCCGCTTAAAACAATCTCGATGGATGTTAGAGGGCCAAATTTGTAAAATTATGTATAGGCCTACAGTACGTCCTTAAGTCTTACGTTTAACCAGGGAACAGTTAATCTTCTCAACACAAACGGCATCTCTAATTTCTAGACACGTCCCACCACATTCTGCAATTTTATTAAATCATTTTAAGATTGGCTCAGTAATATGATTCTCAGCCATTATAGTATAATGGACGATTTTGTGCAGACAGTTGTATTCATTGTACAGAAAAATCAATACATTTTCCGTGTTTGTCCGCTTATGTGAGGTAAATTAACATACAAAAATCTAAATTTTAGTACAAAAAGTGCCCGCGTCTGATTACGGAAGGTGTCCGCTTACAAGAGGTACCAAATGCACTGATTAGTTAGGAAGACCAAACGAGTCCAACTGTATAGGCATAATAGCGCTCCTTTAAACATATTATTTTGGTCGATTGTTCGCGTGATTAACAGGTCCGAGGTGAGTTGGATTACCTTGGTAGCTAACACGCGAAAAGGCAGTACATCTTAAAATGAGTACCGGTATATTTAACGGATTATTGTACAAAAGTGATAACGAATCAAACTTTTTAGGGTAGGCCTATTTAACCAGGATTTTTTTTTAAATTTTAATAATTAGACTAAAAAAGATTAAAGACAATAACCTCTCCTAATTAATTAAATCATTTACAATATTTACAAATCAAATACTAACGTTTAATTATTTCGCATTGTGTGATACTACATGTGGATGCCTGAGAGGTTATTATGCATAGTTGGCGTGTCATATTATGGAGTGTGTTTCTATTTCAATGTTATTTTGATTTATTCGCAGGATTTATTTCAAACCTTGGCTAATTTCGATTATAAAACATGGTATGCCTAAAAAAACACGATTTAATGGAGGCCTATATACAATTTCACTTAGGCCTATAATTGACAAATATGGTATGTTATGTTTCTAGGCCCATAAATAAATCAAAATTACTAATATTAATAAACCCAGAGCTCCCAAGTCTCACTATTTTGGCAAAAGTCTCACTATTTTCCAGTCAATCTCACTCTTTCACTATTTCTGACATTTTCTCACTATTTTGGACATTTTTCCACTATTTTTCCTAAAATTACAATATTTTTTCTGAAATTACACAAAAAACCAATGATTCTGTGTACACAATACCAGACCACAGATCTCAGATTATCCAACAATAGAAATTTATATAAATCACATCGGTATCATAACCAGCATATCGAGATCTGATATTTTTAGCAAAAACAATGGGTCTTGACAATCTCCATGTTGACAGCAAACCCCTACCAAAAACTGGTCATAAAACACTAAGCCTTGAACCATGAAACTTTAAGTTTCCTTTAAAACACATTCAACCCATTCAACCCCCTTTTAGGACTGCCTATAGGCCTGATAAATATCATGTTACTATCTTAAACACCGCTAGTTTTTGTTTGTTCCACACTTTACCCTAATTTTAAGAATTAATTCGTTTGTCTACCTATTATATAAAATGGATCAGATTCTTGTAAATAAATAAAGAACTCAATCCTTAGATTTGACATGAACACAAAGACAAGCCTTCAGGGACTCAGAGGTAGAGGTGCTTGTATGACTTGCGTGACGTTCGATGATGTTGCGTGCGACACCTCGGTGCGACACAACAAAATACAAGCATTTCAATGACCATGATAACAATAGACCTACAAGATCTCGTTTGTGTAAAACGAGAGAGATTTCTACACGCAATATAACTATTATTACACTCAATCGTAAAATACAATAAAACAACGATTAGTATTGTCTGCATCTCACGCTAATGCCGTTAACATTTTATGGTAATATTATACAGAGCTCCCAAAGGGTCTTTCCTGGCTTCCTGGCCTATCCCCGGGCTCATCATTTTCAAAGCCCAAAGCAACATTTTGTATTTATATTGAAGAAAGTATGGTAAATAAAGTTTAATACGGAAATAATTGGTATAATGAACCAATCCGTCCAAGAACATTAAAAGTGGGGGAGGGGTTAAGTTGACAAGCATAAAAACGTACTTGCCATACTTTGCGTGTATTGACAGCTTTTTCTCTCTTTTTTTTTTGGTTAGAATCGCTCTTCCCCCACCCTCAATTTTTTCCAAGATAGATATCTACACATGCTCGTGACTAGCTACTTATAAAGGTTTGAAAAAAATAAGCTGAAGAGGGTCCATACCCCCTGACACCCTTCCAATGGACCACCGCTAAATATCACAGGTAGGCCTTCAATGAGTGTTCCACCTAGAAGTTAGGAATAGGACAGTGCCTGGTTGTTGGGAATAACATGCGGTTCGCATTATTTTGGACTGAATTGTGCACAGATGCGGACGTGCGCATTAATGCATTTGCATAGCGCTAAGGGCCACTTCATGTCTAGTAAGTTGGGTGACTACACCGGTGATAGGAAGGGATATGAACCATCACCCCCACCCCCAGTAGCCTACTCTTGTGTTGAGTACATTCTTAAATCAAGTGAAACACCAGATTGGAGAATTCCTCCAGTTTTAATGATCATCGTCTTCAACATCATAACTGTTAAAATTATATTATAATCATGATTATGATCACAATCATGAACATGAAGAACGAGGTGATTATCATGGTGATGATTAAACTATTAAGATCACCATGATCATCATCATCGTCAATATCATCATCAATCATCATCATCATAATCATCGTCATCATTATTACCATTATCCTAGTCAACATCAACATCTTCATAGTCAATATCATTATCAATGTCATCTTCATCATTATCATCGTCGTCATCATCATCATCATTATCATCATCATCATCAATATCATCATCATCATCAATATCATCATCATCATTATCATCATCATCATCATCATCAATATCATCATCCGCATCATGAACATCATAATGACCGTAATCATAATGATGCTCATGATCATGGTCATCATCATCACGATTGTCATCATCATCATCATCATCATCATCACCGTCGTCGTCGTAGTCGTCGTCATCATCATCATCATCATCACCACCATCATCATCATCATCATCATCATCGTCGTCGTCATTTAGGCTGTATTCTCCTACTGGATGGAACCCTTCTGAATTAATCATCATTTTTGTTAGTGCAATGTGCAATAATACTGTCAATCATAAACGACCATGAACGGTTTACAAATTTACTCTCGTGGTAGTTGACACACGAACTGCCATAAAAAAGCCAGATTTTAAAACTCATAAATTGAGTATTAGGCCGATGCACTGATAAATCAGTAATAACTTATATCATGGAGGTATTATATCAGATTGGTTTTATTTACTTAAAAGTAACCCCTAACAGTTTAGTCTGATTCATACACTTAATAGTTGTCTCGTCTCGTTTAAAACAATAGGTTCGAAATTTTCTTACAAATAATACGCATTTCAACAGGTTTTTTTTTTCATACGAGAAACCTCTCGTATGAGGACACCTCTACATAATGGCCACTCAATCAAAAGCCCATCTGTTCTTTCTATTTAGTTAGTGCATTTTCTACCTCCCGTAAGCGGCCACTTCCCCTAAGCGCACGCGGACGCTTTGACTTAAATTTTGTAATTTTTTGTACAACGAAGAAAAAATTCCTGTACAAAATCTTTATAAAACGGTAATGGCGGAAAATCATACTACTGAACCAACGGATCTAAAAGAAAACTGATAAACAATATTTAGTAAAACACAGAATGCAGTTTCTAGAAATTTGAGAGGCCAATTGCGTTGATAATTCCGTGAAATGATCGGACATTGTCATCTTACCAATTTGACCTTCTATCGGTGAAATTCCCGTAAGCGGACGAGAAGTCCAAATATATGCGATACAGTGTTACATCAGTGCTTAAACAGATTTTTATCTTTAAAAAGAAGACTAAACTGAAAAAGGATATATCAGTGGGTCACCACCAAAAAAGATAAAAATGATGGAAACACAAAAACAAATAATAGGGAAAAATAGATACCGACATAAAACAAGTTGTAAACAAGAAAGACCTTGCCAACGCAATAATTCAAAAAGAAATAAAACGTTAAACATAAAAAATATCGAAAAGCTTTAAGATGAAAATGGTATTAAACGGTAATTTATAATTGAAATGTGTAAATTGGCAATGACGGAAACGTATTCAAAATATAATTAATAGTTAACAATATTACAAAAAAATAATAGGCATAATAACAAATTAACTGGATCAATAGCATGATTTAAAAAACAGCAAGTTTGTATTTCATTACATTATTGTGTGATTAAAATTATATAAAAGCATATAGTAGTATGAATAAACATGAGCGGATCCAGTATAGCCTAGCGTGGAAGAGGGGTGCAAATTTCCCGGCCTGGTGGGCGTTTCAAATTTAACAAGAAAAAAAACGTTATTCACGTGTATTTCGACTATCTTAAACTGTAGTTGTAGTTTGCATTATTCTATTACTGAAGGAACACATTTGAGGTGGTGCACGTAATAGGAGGGGGATGTACGTTTGATGATATTAGAGGGGCGCGTACAAGATGCGGCCCCCTCTACATCCACCCCTGATGAGGTGAGTTACCTCCACGAAAGTCAAAAAATATTATTTAATACCGATTGAGACAATCAGTCGCGTGTGAACAATTTTCGCGTGAGAGATTAATGTGCGCTATGTCATGAACTGGAAGAATAGGGAATCTGAAGTTAATCAAATCTCTTATAAAATAAAAGCAATTAATCCAATGAATGGACTGAATACAAACCACGGCGGTCTCGTAGGTAGAGTTTGCTTGCGTGACTGTTGATGATGTTGCGTGCAACACCTCAGTACGACAACAATACGGAGATGTTCAATGACCACAATAACAATACATTAAAAAGCTCTCATATGTTTAGCTTGAGGGCGTCGACACGGATGCCGTGACGGGAAAATGTAATCACACACCGTAAAATACCCAGGCCGGTCGCCAGAATAAATAACGTTGTACATTAGGCTTAAACGGTGATTATGTTATTCTTTATAAAAGTATTTTAGTTTGCACGCGATATTCGTTCTTATATTTTTTTTAAATATCATGTTGTGGAGGTACACTTCCTGGCTAGTTCCAGCAAGTTCCTTTAAACCTGTCATAGGCCTATTGTTTACAATAACCTGTTTTATTATTAATAAAACAATAATAATAACAATAATAACAACAACAACAATAATAATAATAATAATAATAATATGATAATAATAATAATAATAATAATAACATTACATGCGTCCTTAAAGGACGCATGTGTATATCATTTTGTGTATTCTGATATTTATTAAGCAAGCAAAATACACCTCATCACCCAAAAGATGGAGTGGGGGAGTAGGTGGCGTCATCAGACTGTACCCTTAATCTTCACCAGAAGTTTGATAAACATAACGGATAAAAATATCTATAGGCGTGCTGCAAGATTGGCCTATCCGTTGTCGCCGTATCGCCATCACTGCAAATTTCATTATACGATATTCATCTATGAATTATCGCCTAAACAGCACCGGGTAGAAAAAATAAAACAAATACAAAATTTTAAATAAAATACTGTAATATACACATTTATTATACGAACATTATCCGAGATAAACATTAGCAGTGGCGAAAGGAGGCGGGCGGGGATGCTTAACAGGCTTAAGCCCCAACAATTTTTAAGGTTTGTGGTGGAGGCAATGAAAACATAGAAGACTCCTAGAGTCACACATGTAAGGTGTGTTTCTCGGTGTTTAAGTGTTTAAGACTTATAGAACAAACTGCGGTTGGGATAAAATATTATAATACAAGTTGGAAAAGCCCAACATTGGTATCACTGTAGCCCACTCAGAGGGGGAACTATCACAATCCAAGAACAAACTAACGACTTGAGACCGAATTAACCAAACAATAAAGAATCAAGCCTCGTGAAACTCATGCGTATGTTTTAAAAAACCGAAACCATTTATATGTTTGAGATTATAGTCAGTGGCGGCGACAGCAGGGCAATTCCCCCGACAGGGGGGCACGGGCCCCCCAACGAGTTGGCCGAGCTTGAATTTGAGGTGGGCGTGTCCCCGATTTTCAGTCTGAAGAGCAAAAAAAAAAAAAAAAAAAACCTTATTTGCCGTGTTTTGCGTGGTTTTTAGCCCGTTTTTGTGCTTGGAAAAAAGCTTATGTTAACACGTTGACTGCCAGACCCATTTTCCTGTTTCATTCCCGTGTGCCAGAAGTACAAATATAGTTTTTTAAGGTTTTATTTAGTCACATACCATCAAAATAGGGTGTGTAATATTTTGGTGGGAAAATATTAGGTGACGAGTAAACGTCGTTGGCACTGGGAAAGAAATGTTCTTGCTTACAAAGCCCCGACGAGACCTTAATTTTCTCCCCGACGGGGGGGGGGGAAAGGTCCCCCGACAGGGGGGCTGTAGCCCTGCCTAGCCCCCCCCCCCCGTAGCGCCGCCATTGATTATAGTTGAACCTCTCGTAAGCGGAAAATCCAGGAAAAATGTCCACTTACAGGTGACCGCTTGCGCGAAGTTCGGCCAAACTACAAATCACGTATACTAAGGGCTTATTTCCGATCAGGAAACAGTACTGTTCTCTGGTCCGATCATGGAGCTATGGTCCGATATTTCATGGCTTTCTCAACGCAAAGAGCCTCTTAAATTTAGACACAGCATTCAGTATTTTATTAGTCAGGGAACAGTTTAAAAGTAATTTATCTGTTCTCTGATTAATTTTTTTTTTATTTCTAATCAATTGTTTCAGTAATATGAATTTCAGCCTTCACAGTAGGCGTCCTAAAGATAAATTTGTATTCGAATATATTGTTTAAAAAAATCACAAAATGTCCTGGGGTATTCGCTTATGGAAAGTAAATACTATAGGAAACGACCACTCACGAGATACTAATGCACTGATCATTTAGATAGGAAGAACCATCGTTCTTGTGGCCCATGGGATGTCCGCTTTACGAAGAGGTGGCACATGGGGGTTCAACTGTAATACAATAGGGAGGCAAAATAGTTAATAAACGTTGAGAGATTTGGATTTTTATCAAATAAAGTATGCCTATTATTTTGAAATAGTGTTTTGTTATATTTATTAACGCGTAATGACATTCTTTTGTTTGGAAAACAGTCCTAAAATCCGTATTTATGGCAGAGCCAAGCAAAATGAGGCATAAATTGAAAAATTTTAAATTGAGTTATTTTTTATGAAACTACACATTATTATCTTTAAAATGCAACAAAAACAGTTTCATACATGTTTCCTTGCGAAGTTATGAACAATCAAACATCGAGCATTTAAAAAATGTAAGTTTTAAGAAAACTGCATTTTTTAAAATTGCTTATCAGTATATTTTGACTAAGCAGGATAGTTTTAAATTGCATTTTGAACATTTTTCGATCATATAGCTGATGTACTATGAAATTTGATGGTTTTTAAATGAAATAAAATTTGAAAAATATGACCATTTTTTTAATTTGCCCCTTGTGGAAAACTAGTTTTGCGATTTTTGTCTCATTTGGCTTGGCTCTGTCACATTTGCTGCTAATTTTACAAAGTGAGGTTGGTGAATCGCTCCAATCCATAGTTTAGATTGAATTTATTTTTAATACATTAGCTTCCATACGTTATACTCTAGTTAAGCGATAGGACACTGTTTGTAATATGCTTTACCGACAGCATCATACTGATAACATTATCACCTGATTTTATGAATTATGTTATTCTGTAAAATATACAAAAACAAAAATAAATAAAATACAAATTATACGTATAATACCAAACGAATCATGATCGACCAAATAACGAATACCGTATTATACATGAGTTACAATATCACACAGGAAAAAAAATGTTTAGTCAATTTGTTCACCGTTTGCGTGATAAGGACAGATCCGAGGAGAGTCGATTACCTTGGTAGCTAACACGCGAACCGGCTAACACATCTTGGATTTAAAATACCATATTTAACGAATTATTCTACATAAACAATCGCGTGTTGAAACAGATTTAATTGGTAGATTACTTTTTAGTTTAATTACCAGGATGATTTATTCAATTAATTTGACTTGAGAAAGATTAAAGATATTAACCTGTTCTAGATTAATTAAACTTTCTTGCACACACATACGAAACAGTCATGATTGTTTTAAGTTTCTATAATTTCATTTCCTGGTTAACTTTATGTATTTTTTTTAACTTGCAGAATACATGTATATATTTCTTACACTTTACGAGGTAATAGTCAAATATTTCGGAAATTCAAATAAAGGGCAGACCCTAAACAGAGATTTTGGGTCGATCGGGAACAAATAGTGAGGTTTCGAAACTTAACGAAATTCGATAACGAAAACAGATACGTCACACTTACATTTTTTTTTAATTGCTAAATGTGTGTGGGCGGAAGGGGGTCGGTATGAGTCAAAGATTTAGCGGGGTTTGGGGGAATTCTCTCCAGTTGGACTAGATGTCCGGAAATGGACTCAGGGTCGTGTTAAGTAATCAATTCTTGCTGAATATTTTCGTTTTATAGACAATGTTAATAATATTGATATTTAAGATCCAAGATCAAGATTCAAGATTCAATTTATTCTGTCCTTTCGGAAATTCATACTGGCACAATCGCTCACAAAAATATATACATAATTAACAATATGAAACACATTAAACAATAAAATATATTACATGAAACTTAGTCTAGGCCGTTAAAAAGTCTTATTGAAGAGGAAATGAATGAGTTGCGGTACCGATTGGTTCTGCACAAGGTACTACGGCCCCCTTAAATCCTCCCTTGGACACCCCGCCCCTCGTTTTGAACATTATTTTTTTGCACAATTTATGCCTCAAAAGTGTACCAAAGCATCTAGGTCTAATTTTCCCGGGCCCTAGGCGGGCACTAGACCCACGGTTATTGCCATCAGTTACTCAGTTTTGCGTAGGCCTACGGTACTTGTTTGCATCGGACCCCACAGACCTCCGCTGGGTCCGCCCCTGTTCTACTTAGTTATATTAGATTTACCCATCTTACCTCACCGCAAAAGCTAATTAATCATAAAGTTTGTAAATAAAATATGATAACACTAATATTCTTACCGTATACTATAGTTTAGAAAATTCAAAATTGTAGTCCTACATAAAAAATAAATAATATAAACAACAATATTTCCGTGTGAGTGTTTTCTTTTCTTTTTATAATAGGCACTTAGAGGATACAGTAATCACTGAAAGAGTAAAATAAGTAAAGTTGGGTTAGGCTAATAAAATACAAAGAGAAATGTGTATCGCGTGCGAACCGAATGCGACCTGGAACTTTATGTGACAAGACCCATCTTATTAGAGTATACTCCCGTCACAGTATCCGTATCGACGCCCTCAAGATACACAAACGGAAGCTTACGTATTGTTATCTTGGTCATTGAAAACCATAATCGTATTTGTTGTGTCGTGCCGAGGTTTCGCACGCAACATCATGCACGGTCACGCAAACACCTTTTCCTTCGAAACCAGGATGGTAAATCATCCGATTAATTCCTTTTATTTTACAGATAAAAATAAGTTTAAAATTGATAACAAATCGCTTTGTTTAAAGGTCCATTTAAAAAAAAAACTAATACGCCCCTCTTCTTTCATGACACGCCACGGGCGCATTAACCTCACACGCAAGTCCCCAAACACGCTATCTAACGTGACTGATTCAAGGATACGGATCGGTTATTTAAGAGTTTCACAAAAGTATCTCTCTAAAATAAAATCATCTTCATATATTTAAACACGCGATTAGAGAGAGAATCACGGTTCGCGTGTTCACAATCAAACTTCAAGTGGGGTATGGGTATCCTTTATCTACAATGTTTGAACAATCAGTCTAAGAATACTAAATTACCCTTAATATTTACCAATCAACTTTCTAAAATTTATTTACTCAATACATTACACATTATTTGTATACTAGGCCTATATTAAAGTCACGCTCTGCATGGTCTATACCGTATTCTATTATTTTTAATCTGTAAATATCTATTGAAGGCGGCACCATGGCTGTGGGGTGGTTGGGGTGGGGGTTGGTTGGGTAAAGGTCCCAAGAATAAAACCAAAGAATGTTTTTTCAAACAGCTATAAATTCAAGAAGTCTCCTAAAGGCAATATCAGTTTTCTGAATGTTAAAATTCTTCTGAGTTACAGTTTAGCAAACATGAACATTTCTAATTTCACCGTTTAAGCCTATGTACAACAAAGAACCTCTTAAATTTAGACACAACATTCAGTAGCCTATTTTATTAGTCAAAGAACAGTTTACTGAATGATTTAACTGTTCTCTGATTATTTTTTAAATTTCTAATCAATTGTTTCAGTATGATTTATTGTTTAAAAAATCACAAAATGTCCTGAGGTATTCGATTATGGAAGGTAAATATTACGGGAAGCGGCCACTCAAGAGATGTACTAAATGCACTAATTAGATAGGAAGAACCATCGTACTTGTGGCCCATGGGAGATGTCCCCTTACGACAACTATACTACAATAGGCAGACAAAATAGTTAATAAACGTTGAGAGATTGGGATTTTTACCAAATAAAGTATGCCTGTTTATTTTGAAATTTATTAACGCGTAATGACATTCTTTTGTTTGGAAAACAGTCCTAAAATCCTCCGTATTTGCTTCTAACTTTACAAAGCGAGGTTGGCGAATCGCTCCAATCCAAGTCTAGATTGAATTTATTTTTAATACATCAACTTTCATACGTCATGCTCTAGTTTAGCGACTGTATTTAATATTTGCTATACTTTACCGACAGCAGCATACTGATGACTAGATTTTTCACCTGATTTTATAAAGTATACTCTGTAAAATAAACAAAAAGAAATAAATACAAATTCTACGTATAAAACCAAGTGAATCAATGATCGGCCAAATTACGAATACCGTAGTATACATGAATTACAATATCACACAGGAAAAAATGTTTAGTCGATTTGTTTGCGTGATAAGGAAAGATCCGAGGAGAGTCGATTACCTTCACGCGAACCGGCTAACACATCTTGGATTTAAAATACCATATTTAACGAATTATTCTACATAAACGATCGCGTGTTGAAATAGATTTAATTGGTGGATCATACACTTTTTAGTTTAATTACCAGGATAATTTATTTAATTAATTCGGCTTGAGAAAGATTAAAGATATTAACCTGTTCTAGATTAATTAAACTTTCTTGCACACACGCGAAAAAGTCATGATTGTTTTAAGTGTCTATAATTTTATATCGGGTTAACCATGCATTGTTTTAAATTTGCAGAATAGGCCTACAGCAGAGATTTTGGGTCGACCGGGAACTAATAATAGTGAGGTGGCACAACTTAAAGAAATACAATTACGAAACCAGATAGGTCACACTTACCTTTTTAAAAAAATTGATAAATGTGTTTACAAAACACCGGTGTAAAAATGTACAAACTTTTCTACGAATTTTTAATGATTATCGTAAAATACCGTACTACTGTAACAGATATTCACGGCGTTCAATTCAATCATTACACGAATTTATGATGTATTCGTTTTATTATTTTGTGAATTGCGAAATCGCTCTGATATAGTGCTACCGTATTTTAAAAAACCAACAACAATGGGCCTATGTTTTCTCTTTAGGCAACTTAATTTAGATGTTCTACAGGCGCGGATCCAAGAGGGACATACCGCTCCTCGTTTTGAACATTAGGTCTTTTTTTTGCAAATTTAGGACACAAAAATTGAACCAGAATGGCATCTATAAAGAACAATTTTCCCGGGCCCTAGGTCGGCACTATCCACGGTTATTGCAGTCAGTACTGTTAAAATTTTACGTTGTCCAACGTTGTATCCGCCCCTGTTCTACTTAGTTTTTTTATTTACCCATCTTACTTCACTGCAAAAGCTAATCTAAAGTTTGTAAATAAAATATGAGAACACTAATATTCTTATACAATATAAACAAAAATATTTCCGTGTGTGTGTATTTTTGTTTATAATAGGCACTTAGGGCATACAGTAATCACTGAAAGAGTAAAATAAGTAAAGTTGGGTTAGGCTAATAAATACAAAGAGAAATGTGTATCGCGTGCGAACCGAATGCGACCTAGAACTTTATGTGACGAGACCCATCTTATTAGAGTACTGTATACTCCCGTCACAGTATCCGTATCGACGCCCTCAAGGTACACAAACGTGAGCTTACGTATTGTTATCTTGGTCATTGAAAACCATAATCGTATTTGTTGTGTCGTGCCGAGGTTTCGCACGCAACATCATGCACGGTCACGCAAGCATATTTTCCTTCGAGACCAGGATGGTCGATTTCAATCATCCGATTAATTCCTTTTATTTTATAGATAAGTTTAAAATTGATAACAAATCCCTTTTTTAAATTAAGCTCCAATTAAATATTTTTAAACGAATACGCCCCTCTTCTTTCATGACACGCCACTGGCGCATTAACCTCACACGCAAGCCCTCAAACACGCTATCTATCGTGACTGATTCAAGGATACGGATCGATTTATTTAAGAGTTTGAAAAAAGTATCTCTCTAAAATAAAATCACCTTCATATTTAAACACGCGATTAGAAAATCACGGTTCGCGTGTTCACAATCAAATTTCAAGTGGGGTATGGGTATCCGTTATCAACAATATTTGAATAATCCCTCTATGAATACTAAATTGCCCTGAATATTTACTAACCTTTCTAAAATTTATTTGCTCAATACATTACAAATTATTTTTATACTAGGCCTATATTAAGGTTAACCTCTGGTCTATACCGTATTCTCCTATTTTAATCTGTAAGTATCTATTGAAGGCGGCACCATGGTTGTGGGGTGGTTGGGGGATTGGTTGGGTAAAGTTCCCACAAATCAAACCAAACAATACAAACACATCTAAATGATCATAAAGTCTTCTAAATTTTACACCAGTTGTCTGAATGTTATAATTTTTTCTGAGTTACAGTTTAGCAAACATTACCATTTCTAAACCAACATCACACGTTCATTTTCTTTGAAGTTGTATTTTACTACTAACAGGGGAGGATTGTTGACTCACCTAATGAGAGGGGCGAACTGTTTCCGATCAGGGTGCGGCTTGTTCCCCATTTTAAATTTGACAAGCAAAAATTGAAATTAACAAAAACAGTTCTTAAGCTTTATGTTATTTGTTTGGATCAATTTTAGGGACGCACAAAGAGCGAGGTAACATACTTTCTTACCCCATAAAAATACACCTAATGATTACAATTTTGAATAGTATAACTGTTAGATAGAATTTAATTTTAAATGCTGGTGAGGTGCATATCAAGGTAGAATTTGATGCAAAATCCATGAAAATTCATTTTGGGAATGGAGCTGTAGCTTGGTGGTTAGCATGCTTGCCTTCCAATCCCGAGGTCCTGGGTTCAAACCTGGCCGAACGCTATGTTGGTTCTCACGAGTTAACAACGCCACTCCCAAGCCTCATAATGAGACTTGGTTTAGAAAGCATGACATAGTTCTCATCCTGTAAGTGCCGAGTAAAGTTGCTGTTGGATGTGACACGAAAAAAAAAATTGTATACCACCTGACTTTGGAATACCTTGTATCTAAGCATGTGCAGTACACTCAGTGGTTGTCACTGTTGGAATAAATTGTAACAGAGCATGTGCAGTACCCTGAAGTGTAACTTCTCACAGTGAACATTTATCAATGTCATTAATCGTCGGCACCTTGATCACTTAAAATTTACTCATCAATTTAATCGAATAACTGTTTTAAATACCATATTTTTAACCAGTTTCCGAGGGTGTGGGACACGCTCCCTATTGAGATCCGTGATTTACTTTGTTTTAGTTTATCAAGTTTTATTACCAATGTTAA
>JAOTQE010061103.1:0-18650 GCA_025631205.1 Nesometra sesokonis | reverse complement strand
GGCCTACCTAGTCCAAAGAAACACTGTCACAACAAGGAGAACCCGTACGAATGGTTAGTTTCACCATGGCCTGTGGTCAAACTAACCATGTCGATAAATCCCAGTGCGAACGACAGGAAATTTACCCATTGGAATGTTACCCACAGTCTCGGTAAAAATTTCTTTATTTTAAATTCAGTGCGATTGCGACTCAAGTCAATTTTGGGAGAGTTCATTGTTATTAATTTTGGGAAGATAACATTATTTCATTTGGGGCTTGTTTCTCTTAAATAATGCCAAAATCTACTGTACATGCTTTTAAAATAGTTAAATTTCTTTGAAACGTGTTTATAGTGAGAAAGTGCAGTGATTATAACATGGAAACATTTGTATTATAGGCAAGCAGAGTGAAGTGTTGAGATTGACTGTTCTGCCTGCATACCTGCATACCCAAATCTTCCAAAACCAATCTCTCACTGTCCATCACATGAGTGGATTGTACAAATGCATGTGATCCCCAAAATCTCATCTGGAGAATGTATACTAGAGTTTAGAATGTATACTGGAGTTTAGAATGTATACTTGAGTTTAGAATGTATATTGGAGTTTAGAATGTATATTGGAGTTTAGAATGTATATTGGAGTTTAGAATGTATATTGGAGTTTAGAATGTATACTGGAGTTTAAAATGTATACTGGAGTTTAAAATGTATACTGGAGTTTTTATTATCAGAGACTGGTACTATATAGCATGATTCCTAAGCTTAAATTATATAAATCAAATCTATTTAGCATCAATTCTATAAACTTGTAGGAAACCCACTCGATCAGGAAGCTATTTTTAATGAGAAAACGTGAGGTTAGATCTCCACAAATCGAACTTTGGACATGTCTGAAGAAAATGTAAATTAGTGAACATGGTGACTATTCTTTAAGATGTTCACAAGATACCTGCATGCTCACGTTAACGCCATTTCTCCCACTGTTTGGTTTTTGTTTGCAAACTCTAAACGTGATATTCTAAGGATGTAGCATGTAAAAAGAAACCAGTTATATTTTTCCTGTCAAACATCCCGAAGGCTAGGCTTTCCTTGACCTGTCACCTGTAAAACCTATCAGTATTTCTCAGGAATCAAACTAATGAACTAGCACCTGAACAGGCCAGTGGGTCGGAGGTGAGGTCAATGTACTATTGGCTAATGTAAATATCACCTATATCATCTTTAACTTCAGACTGACTTTTGTTCTTGCTTCATGGTCCTCGGCAAAGTAACAAAACGAACGTATTGCTGGCTATATAAGTGCCGAATTTGGCTGGAATCCAAACCGGGAGTAGGTCATGCTATGCCTGGATTCCTGTGAGACGTCTAATTCAGAATTGTCCTGACATTATGTACCTGGGTTTCGTTAACACTAATTGACGAGCGCCAGTTGAAATGATTACGTGATCCTGGTACCTTGTTTTTCGTTGTAAGCATTAGGACAGTAATACTCGGAATAATTTTTCCCCCTCTGTTTATTTTGCAAAGCTCACCATGGCTGCATCCCTAGGCTTTGATTATGGAGACAGACGATGTGTGCCTGAGGGTAAAAATCACTGTTGGAGATGCAGTTAACCTGGGTTCAGATTGTACGATAACCCTGGAGTCTTTTTTTTACTTGGCGTGCTGCCATTATCACATTATTCACTAGATTAGTGTCAGATAGCTGAAACATTAACTTTCATTTACCCACAAAATTGATGTTGAAATTCATAATTTGTACAATTTGAAATTTATTGAATCATTTTAAAAATTAAAATTTAAAATTTGTGAATACATTAAGAATCCACACAGGAAACTAAAGAACTATTTGTTTTGAACTCATAGAGAGAACTACAGTATTTAATATAGTATGTATTCTTAAATATTGAAATAAAATTTGAACTATGACATAATTGATTGTATGTCAGTTTAAAAAACATTATTCCCTATACTATATCTGTATAGACTATTCCCTCATAAATGTACAAATAACATGTTAAAGTGAAACAATTAATGCACTTTTACATCTGAATTGATTTCTAGTCAAACCAAAATTTACACACTCAAAACCGAAAAAAAACCCAGAGATTAATTGTTTGCCAATGGCTCGTTGTTTTGCATTTTGCGATCATGCTATGTTTGTGCTTCAGATGGCTCTCATATTTCGAGTGCTTAGGGGTCAGATATAGGTCGCCTGTCCTGGGGCAATTTGAACAGGGGCCAAGGTTTAGGTCCTAGGTCAGGTGCAACAGTTTTCAATCTTTCAAATTTGATGATTTGCAGGCTTCAGACTGGTTTATAAAAAAGTACAATGTACCTAAATCTGCTCCAGGCTAAGGTATAACGCTTATTGGCTTTCACTTGAAAACCTTGCTGTTTTATCGTTTCAGTATATATAGAGTACATATATACAAATACATGCATTAAAATATTTTGTTATTGTACAATATTAACAAGCTAATATCCATTGTTAATAAGTAGTGAAATTAATTGACATCACAAAGATTTTTTCGACCTAATTTTGTTGAAATCAAGTTTCTGCTTCAGAATAAATTAAAGAACAGACATTTATTGTGACATTGTTATTTATGATAAAAATTAATTTTATATAGTTAGACTTGGAGTAGACAGAGTGATGTGGTGTTTGTGAAGAGAGTATCCAGTGTTGTTGACCCACTTAAGGCAAAATAAAATTAATAATAATAATAATTGGGACAGCTGACTTTCTGCTGGAAACTGCTCAAAATGTTAAATTTTTTTCATAAAGATAAAAAAATAAAAATAGCAAATAGTAAAAAAATCCATGAGGCTCCTAAAATCGATGAGGGCGTGGACAAGAAACTAGTAATTAATTTTACTTTGCCTAATATCTAATATCCCTTGTAAATACTTAATGAAATTATTTAATATTATGATGGTTTAATATCGACCTAATTTAGTTGAATCAAATTTTTGTTTCAATATATATTAAAGAACAAACATATTTTGTGACATTGTTATTTATGATCAAATTAATTTTATATAGTTATACTTGGATTAATACATCTGAATAGCATTTGTGTGATGCGATTAGAGTGTTCAATGATGTCGACCTACTTAATATAAAGTAGTATATTGTTGTCTACTTGTAAAGTAAGATTAATGGAGTAATTAAAGGTGGGTGCTATGTGTGATTCAGATAAATGGCAACTAAGATATTTTTAATAGAATTTAAAGCTTGTGGAAATGTCAATCTTGTATACGGTATTCAAAGTTAGTTATATTCTGTAGCTGTGTAGTAACCAATGTCCTCCGTCATCATTGTCATTGTCATAATCATTGTCATCATCTACGTCATTGTGGTCAATGAGATTGTAAATCATAGTATTACCATTTTTATCATCATTGTCATCATGATTTTCAATCATGTTTATATTTGGTAACATGCTGGATTGCAATGTTTAAACAATTTGAATTTGCATTGCATGTCATCATCATGATCATCATCATCATGATAATCTTCTTCAATATCGACATCAAGATCACCATCATGATGATCAATTTTATTCCATTTTGCATAATATTCTATGCTCACTCTAACCATTCACCCAGTCACCAATGGAGTACTGGAATTTTCATTTGGCTAAAATAAAAATGACCTCTTTCGCCAAATTGGCTAAAGAAAAATTCCCAAAAAATGTCCATTTTGCAGGCATTTTTTATTAGTTTTTTTTTTTTAATTTGGCTAAAAAAGTATAATTTAGTTTAAAGATTTGGTAACCTTCAGCCAGTTTGGCTAAGAAAAAAAATGGCCCTAGAGTAAGCATAGAATATTATTGTATACAAAATTAAATTGAGTTGAATTGAATCCTGAACTTTATTCAATCATCAACCTCATCATCAATTTCAGGTATAAGAAAATCTTTATGCCATCCAAGCACAACAGTAGGCCAATTTTACTATCGATTATATTATTTTTGTTTTTTAATTGATTTTCTTTTATTTATAACAGGCTATTTTTGGATAATTTCATGCATTTCTTTTTGTGATAGCTTCATGTAGTTTGTATAATTCTCAGGATAATTTAATATTTTTAGCCAAAATACTGTAAATATCAAAATTAATATGAAAACGGCGACCCTGATTTTCAAGAATTGTGGTCAGTCGGAATAGGTAACAAAGATAGCCATGTTTATTATTACCAATGTCATTATCACCACAATAATTAGCAATAACATTCATCATTATCATCACCACCCTATTCATTGCCATCATCGATGTTGTGTTTAATTAAGAGGCCAACCAGTACGATAGATGAATCTTTTCTTTGCATTACATAAAAGGATTCACTGGAATCAAATAGTGCCCAATGATTTTGATTTTACTAGGTGACTCAAGATACTATGGAGTCTAGGTACTTCAAAAGTAATCCAGTATTCAATTCTTTTATTTCAGTCCCCTTAACTTGTAGTGATTTCAGATTGATGAACAAGTGCTTCATAACTCTTATGCACTGTGAACGGATTCTTAGTCATTCTTTATGACCATTTGTAGACTTGTCTTTTAAGATAAGTACTTATTATAGACTGTTTCTTTGTGTAGGGTCTTTATAATTTGTAGGTTATTAAGCTTGTCTATGGCTTCAATATCCACATACAAGTATATGATACTATCACTAAACGGGAAGTGTTTCTTTCAGAGTATTACAATTTTATGCTTTTGGGATTTAGTAAAAATCTTACGGAGTTAATGTGTAATTTGTGGTTTTTCTCTGAAAGGCAACTTTCTGCATAAAATTTATATTTGTGTGATTGTTGAATATATATATATATATCTTGATTAATCATATGTTTTGATGTTTTTTTTTTAATAGTTCATTTTTTTTGATTGTCCATCTAAAATTTATTTTTATATTAAATAAAAGCAATACTGTATTTGCATTTTTGGCAGCCTGGCATGAGGTTTTCAATAGTAGGAAAACAAATTGACTCCCTAAAACAAAATACATTAATATAAAAAAAACCTTTTGATTACATTTTTTCATGATTTTAGGACTTTAAGAATGGTCTCAATTAGCATGAAATTCTGTTTTCTGGAGTGCAAGTTTTTTTTAGCATTGACTGCAACTTAGTTTAACATTTAAATAAATAGAGCAATTAATGAGTGACTAGAACAAATGTTTGAGTTAAATTATAAACTAATTTACAAACAAAAAAACTTTTTTAGTAAGATCTTCTGGTATAATGTTCCATTTTATAAATTTTGTTTTAAAATCATTGAGAATGATAAGTGACTTTATTAACCAGCAATTAACCATGATAAACAGATCAACAGAATTTGTAAATGTGGGTCATACATAAAATTGGGGTCAAGTGAAATGAGAGTAGTACAATAGTACATATGAAGGTAGGCATGTAATTACCATGCTAGTCTGGCTTCACATATGGTATTAACCAGTCTCAATTCATTATCATCTGAAATATTATAATTTTATTACTTTGAAAATATTGTTCTTTGAAATAAATTTATGCTCATTATAATTTTTGTTTTATGTTAGGGAGTAGGTAATATAGAACCATGTTACATGTTTATTAACAAAATTAGACCATAATGGTCTAACACTGTTATCTCAGGCAGAGATAAGTAATTTTTTTCTATGTTACAACTTACTCTCCTTAAAAAACATTAATGCTAATAGGCATTAAAAAGGCCTCAAAACCTGCATGATTTAGAACTAGGCCTAGGTCTTTTTTAGGAGTCAAAATCTTGTAAGAGCCCAGTTCTATTCTATGAAATCAAATGTAAATTGTTTTGAATGGGTGTTAGGAAATTGTGTGACCATAAACTAGCGTATAAATAATGTTGCATAGTTGGCATCAGCAGGGGGCACATATTTTGCACTGTTTATGAAATATGAATATGATTTAAGCAGTGGCGTATCTAGGGGGTGCTCAAGTACCCCCTTCAGAGGCAAAAATCAATAAAACTAGTGTACAAATGTGAAAATCTAGAATGAGCACCCCTTCCCCCTCCCCTACCCCACGAGTACTATACTGTGAGGTAAAAGCACCACAAAATCATAAATCGCACTATAAAGAACATGCCAATTGGGTGATGGTAGGGAAAATAGGATTTTTTTGCTTGTCATCCAATTTTGAGCATCCCCCTTCGCCAATTCCAGGATACGCCCCTGTTCAGATTCTATTATAGCTTATTAGCATTATTTTAATAATTTTCAACAACAGTTTTATGTAAAGTAGACAGACAGACAGTAGACTTGATATGTATAAATTGACTGTATTCAGAATAGAATCCCAATGACAAACTGAATCAGTAACAACCCTGAGGAAAACTGAGCAACTTGTTGTAGTTCAGACATTGTTTGAAAATTTGAAGTCAATTGGCAAAATAGTTTAAGAGATATTGTAGTAGGCAGACAGACTGAGAGATGGCGCCTACTGCAGTACCGTCTTCCTGATGAGGATGAGGGTAAGGGGTGCTGAAAATATGGTTGAACATGAAAGTTTTTAGCTTTATGAATATTGGCTCCCTCTATATATTGATCATAAACAACTCATTGCTAGAGCTGCCAATGATGCAATGTTTTTTGCTGACCTGGCTGTATTGGTCATGGCCTGGTTGAAGCAGGATGGCCTGGTCTATGTTCACATTGACCTTTGATTGAACCCTATTTCCTTGCAGTCCGTTTGCTCCTATAGGAATTATAGTGTAAAATGATTATAATTCATTACACATTTATACAACAAGTCTTGAGAATGTCAACTCCGAAGAATACTGATTCTATAATCTTAAAAAAAAACATCTAATTTTGTAAGTTTACACACCATGTATTTATAGAAAATATTTATTGATAGCAAATATTTGCAGTTGGTTGATATTAATTGTAGACGTATCCTGCTCTATTCTTGTTTTGAAGTAACCAGTTAAAAGAAGGGCAAATTTAAAGGTGAGGCAAGTGTTCCCCCTCCCCCCACCCCAATCCGCAACCCAAAATTTGACCTAAAAATCAGATTTTGGCACCTGGAACCCTGACTAACCCGACAATTTTTTAGCTAAATTTGCTTATATTATGAAATTAAAGTTATTTAAAGAACAACTAATAAATATTAAAAATATGAATATGTATTGTCTTGAAAATGGCCAAAAATTACCAGCATTAATTTCTAAAAACTTGCTCATATTAAGTACAGTTAGAAATTTTAGTATGCTTAAAACTGGTTTTAGGTTGTCTGAAAACATGATAAAAATGACAGTGGCTGCATGCAAGCCTTTTAGTTTTCCCCTCCTTGTTAGCATAGAGGCCTTAATTTTGCAAGGTTAGGGTTAAATTTTTTAAATTAACATGTCTTAGACGTCACAACATACTTGCCTATTTCTTAAAACGTTCTTAAAAATAAGAATTTTAAAAATCTGTTTTTTGTTGTAATTGTTTTAAGTGACAGTACATCCTTAATGAATAAACATGCAGGCACAGATGTCAGAATATTTTATTGTTCAAACTTTATGGTCAATTGTAAAATTATTGATATTTTTTTTGCATGAATAACAATATTTTATAAATTTACATATTGAACAATATTTTATATTTACATGTTTAACAATATTTTATAAATTTACATATCAGACCTGAAGCTATTTTTTTTCTATAGGTTAGATTTGGAAGCGACTTAATAAGTTGATTGATAAACAGTCATTTCACATTATGACCTGTGAGAGTGTCTATATATGTAACTAACAGCTACTTTGTACGCAGGCCATGGCCTTGCCCTGTATCCATGTATTGTCTACAAATGCGATCGATACGCAGATGTCGTAGAAAATGTATGTCGTTTGTCGTAAAACTTTCCAATTATGTTAGTAACGCTACTGTATGAATAACAATATAACATTCACCAAAATGCTAAGAATATAATATAAATTGTCCTACATCTTGCAGTGTAATGCAACAATCACAATACAAAAATAAACTAAATTGTAATAAAATCTTAACAAATAAATTGAATTAAAATTAAACTATCACATTTCATCAACACACATTTTGCAGATAATTGTAATGTTGAAAATATTTTCAGTTGGCCACTTTCGTATTTCTGGTACATTTGGAAATTTATTGTAATTATATTTTTGTTTTTTGTTGATCAAATAGTTTAAACTACAGAAATGACAGATATTTTAATATTAAAATTTTAAAGAAAATACATTGCACAGTTATAAAAACAAACAAAAAAAATTTGATAATGTTTAGCATGCTTTGATGTGAATAATACTATTTTGGATTCACTAATTTATATTCTCAAGTTTATTTTAATGGGGACTAATTAATTAAAAAATATATATTGATGTTTTTTGGTCATTTTCAGTTAGCTATACATTATGTAACTTTAATGCTACCATATTAAGAAAAAGTTAATTTCATAATTAATATTTTATACATTTGGTAATTTTCAAGTGACAGTGACCCCTTTAAAATATTATTTTTTACCATTGACATTATGAACAATGTTTTAAACGTTCCTTTAGGGACTATAATTATTAAAAGGATTTGTATTTAAATCAAATCTATAAATCAATCTCAGTTGTTGCTCATTAATAAATGTGATTAATTATATATAATTGTGAGTTACAAAACAACATGCCTTTTAACTGTCATTTATAATCTTTTGAACTCGGATGCAATGCTAATATGTTTCTTTTTATGGTAAATTTCAACTTGACGATTAATGCTACAAGTGAATAAAGTGTAATATTTTCAATACAATTAGAAGCAAAGAAGTAGAATGTAAATTTAAAATGATTTACAAGGAACTGTTTTATTTTAAACCAATTTTTTAAAGTTGTATTCACATCCAACCATAAGTAACTTGTCAATTAGAATATGGATTCTACAGTATAGCATGCTTATAACAAGAATCATTACAAGGCTTTGGGCACCATGTCAAAATTATCCTACTGCATTAATTCCGTTTCAACAGTAATTCAGTTGCTGAAAAAGAATTACTGAAAACAACATCTCAAGATGAGACCAAAGAGAACATAATTGGACTAGATTACTGAAGTAACTGCAGTAGACTTTCTAGCAAAATTACTGAAGTAATTGCAGTAGACTTTCTAGCAAGATTACTGCAGTAACTGTGGTAGAATTATTTTGATATGGTCCCTTAGGATGTAGCATTGTTTGTCATGAGAATAATTCTACCATTTTGTCAGGATCGAACCCAGGACCTCAGGATTCGTAAGTAAGCATGTTAACCACCAAGCTACAGTGCGACTACATTTATAATTTTTTTTTTTTATGTATATGTAAACATTGAATTGAATTGTTCATTTCTTATCTTTACCACAGTGTCACTTGAAAAATTAAAAAATTTTTTTTCTGAAAATACTATCTAAATATGTGATTGTCCAAACATATTCTTACCCAGATAAATTACTCTCATCCAAATACATGGGAAGTGGCAGTACTGATGATCTATTTTAATTAGTTCAGGCACAAATCCTGTATAGGATCCGTGGTTCAGGAAACAAGTTACAAAGATGAAGGCCACCAAATGCAAATGTTTGTATTGCCACATGATTTTGGGCAAGTGATTTCCATAAGTTCACCTAGATTTCTATTGAACCTATTGGAAGGATATTTCCAGAACTAGCTATTGTACAGATTCAATGACAATCATCGTTTACAAGAGCTGGTTCAAAAGTATTGCTTTCAAAGAACCCTTACTTGACGTAAGAGCTTTCGAAACTTGATCACTTGAACATGTCTGTAAATGACCGCACATTCGTTGACCGTTCACGTCCATATACAAACCACACCACCAACTTGTATATGAATATATTGACACGCCGTTATCAAATAAGTCATTGACCGCAAACCATGTCAGTCAGAGTCTCAAAATGAATACATTCTTACCCGTAAGCATTCGCAGCAATTAACTCGATGTTTCTTTCATTTTAACCAACTTGGTGGAAGAATATGATCGTCGTTAATAAACTTAATGAGAAATTCTTTGTCATTTATGATTTATCACGAAAGCTTCATGAATTTGTCTAAAGCCATTAACCTTTATACTTCAAATATACTCCACATTTTAATTGCGCGATTGTTTTTCTACATTGAAGTATGTATGTAGCGCTATATGTAGCATTGTTGATTATTTACGGCATTGGACAGCACACATTCAAGATGAAAGACATCATTGGTAATGACATGCACTATATGTCAATGTTCTTCATGAAAATTAGTTTATGGATTTCAAAAAGCAGGTCGGCTTGTTGTCAGTGTGATAACGATACTCTTGTTTTTTTCATTAATATTTCGTTCATATAGCTATGTCAAAAAATGCCTGTAGGGAAATCACTACCCCAGTCATTTGAATAAATACCTTATGGGGAATGACTTCTAAGATGTTGCAATTGTGCATGTATGTTCATAACATATTTATTCACCTGGTTATGGAATAAATGTAGTTTTATTCATATTTAGCAACAGCTTAACAATCCATCTGCGTGTTTCACACTGTTACCCAAGTCATTCAAAAAATTATTTCTCAATATTGTAACAATTAATGATAATTTATTTAGTAGCGTACTGACTTGGAGTTGGTTTGTACATAAATTTAGTACTTTAACCACCCATCCAAAAATTGACAGATACCATGTTCAAGGTTAGTCGGTTTATGCCAGCGTATGTCCACACCACACACTTATATGATTCCATATCTAATGTAGTGAGCTCATACCAGTATCAATGTGATATCTATACCTATTCATACTCTTGGTATTGATAACATTTGAAAGTTAATTCTTGCCATGGTTCGCACTTGGATAATTTTTCATGGTTTTCCCAGCTAACAATATAACGTTGTAAGAACGTTATATAACGTTATATTTTGGTGTTAAAAACGTTGTTTTGTAGAACCATAAGTACGTACTTTTAACCAAATTTCACAACATTTAACGTAATTATAACGTTTGAACATTCATATAACGTTTGTACAACGTTTTGCAAACGTCATTTTATCACATACCAAATCACAACGTTCACGAATGTCATAAGAACGTTTTGTGTTTGCTGGGTTACTTTTGCTGGGTTACTTTTGCTATGGTAAAACTTGTAAAATAAACCATGTTACCAAAGGTCACACTCATGTATTGCCCAGGTGACCAATGAAGGCTATTCTATAACATGGCTCTGGAAGTTTACCCGAATTACACTGTCCGCATTGAAATTTTCAGAACGGTTAAGCTTGCTCGGTAAGTTTTAGTAGGCAGATTTAACTCTGAAAAACTAACCAGCAGAAAGAGTTTGGTTTTACGGAGAGAGATTGCCTATGGTGTCCGCACAGGACTTTACTGGTCAGAAAACTGGTGATTTTATTAGTTTTACCAAAAAAAGTCCAGTGCAAATCATGATTAGGGTGAATGGTAGTGAATTTCGTAAAGAAGTTGAAGCGTATCTTGTGGCTGAGAATACAATAGGATTCTCATCCACACATTTATACATCATGTTTTTATTTTTTTGTGTTTTGTGCCAATGGCAAAGGTTTTTGGATGCAAAACATATAAGAAAGATACATTATAATGGCTGTAATTGACAATAATCTCTGTCTGGGTATTTACAATATTTTAAAAGTTAATAGCACTAGTTATAATAAATAATTGTATTATTATTGTTAATTGTAGTGTTAAAATACACCCTCTTTATGACCTTACAAAATGCATCACAATACATAATCAATACGGTACCAAGTCAATTTCCTAAACCAGGATAAATGTCCAAACGTCTTTTCTCTCTATTGACGTTATACCCGAGTATATCTTGAAGAAGTATTGATTGAATTTTAGCCTGTAGCTTTTCACTATTTCAGATTAGGAATTGCACTTAGCATCTACGTGAATAGCGCCAAGGGTTTTAGAAAACAAAGGTCGAAAGTTTAAAATCACATAGTCGAATAACTTTAATGTATGATATAAATTGATAACTGTATGTTTGCCGAGATCGTGATGCAATTTTATACACTGGTACATTATAAATATACTGGTACTTTTATTCTGCTAATGTTTGCTATCTATGCCTACATAATGTATTGCGTTACAAAATTTGATTAACCCTCAATTTTATTACCTTATGTTGTTTCGTTGTTCAACCTTTATGAACTTATGGGTTGAGCTGCAATTTAAAAATTCTGCAGTCACGATTACAGATGGATTGAAGAATACAGTATCATTGTGTGTATTTAACTACTTGTAAGGGGTCATCCTCGGGTCCGAGAATATGGTAGCAACCACTTACGAAAGGTAGAGGGTATAGATAATGTCATTTTAAGCAACCACATAAAGTAGAGGGCATTACGAAGTTTATTTAACCTATGTACACTGTCAGTGAGTTCATTTTAACCTCCTTGGTCCGAGAATAGTGTCCACTTACGAGAGGTATCAATGAGTTTATGTCCTGTATAAGCGGCCATCCTTGGGTCTGAGAATAGTGTCCACTTACGAGAGGTAGAGGTATCAATGAGTTTAATTTAATGTCCTGTATAAGCGGCCATCCTTTGGTCCGAGAATAGTGGTCCACTTACGAGAGGTTATGGTATCAATAAGTTTATTTTAACGTCCTGTATAAGCGGCCATTCTTGGGTCCGAAAATAGTGTCCACTTACGAGAGGTAGAGGTATCAATGACTTTATTTTAACATCCTGCACAAGTGGCCATCCTTGGGTCTGAGAATAGTGTCCACTTACGAGAGTTAGAGGTATCAATAACTTTATTTTAACATCCTGCACAAGCGGCCATCCTTGGGTCTGAAAATAGTGTCCACTTACGAGAGGTAGGTTTCAATGACTTTATTTTAACATCCTGTACAAGCGGCCATCCTTGGTTCTGAGAATAGTGGTCCACATACGAGATGTAGAAGGAGAAGGTTTTTTTATTCTTGTAGTACATGTTATTGTTACCAATTTTACTTGACATTCTCAAACATGCCTCATGAAAATAAATATACATGGACCATAATACTAAAAACCAAAAAATAAAAAAAAGAAATACAGCCTGTACTACTATTATATTCAATATTTCAATCTAAAATGAATAGTAGTTAGAATTTGTTTTGTTCAAATACTACAGTAATATCGAGTGGACACTATATGTAATTCTTTTGCATTATGCAAAGGAATTAGCCTGCCCAATAGCGTATGTCACCGCAGGGAGTTGATCAAAATAATGAGAGAATTGTGAATTTATTTAAGACGATCATGGTGTTGATGCACAGAATGTCTGGTTACGTTTCATCAATCTGTATTAAAAAAGAAATATAATATTTTGTAGTTTGATTGAATACCTAAGAATACAGTAATCCAGCTATGAAATAAAATGTGCAGTTAGTGTTATTGATGCTATTGTTGCATACTCATGATTAATTGTACTTCTTGTATTGACCAGTTTGTATATAAAAAAAACAAGAGATTGCATAATATAACTAAGCACTGTCATATCTCGTAACATTAATTACGGGTGATTCTTAACAGTAAAGCTTCGGAAGGACATCACATTGGAACAAACCTATATGGAGTCATGTTCTATGATTTTGCAATGGTAATCACTACATTTGGCATTTGCACCTCCCAGGTACCTACTTGTACTCCTGGTTGACAATGTTGAAAAAATCCCAATGATATCCACATATGTATCAATGATTACTTGACAAAAAACTGTCGCGTCATGTCCTTGGAATCTTTAAAAAACAAAACTCATAAAACCAAGAAAAAACAGGGTGGCAACTTAAATAGCTGATTATTCTCCAGGCCATTACACCATCCACAATCTGAATGTGTTTAAACTAATTGGTTACCCCTGTTTATAGTGATACATGCAGAACCAAGGGAATTCCACTGGGAATATGGCATAGAATGTTTAATTCAGTACAGATGAGCATGCTGCATCAGTTCAAAACCCCATTGACAATCTTGTATATATTTACAATTTCATGAGGTAGACAAATAAAACATGAAAATATTGTATTGTTAATCATTTGCTCAATTTATTATAAGACAGCCGATGGAAGAAATTGTAAAAATTTCACATTACAAGTGTTCTTTTTGTTTAGTCCTACTAGATTTATTTATTGAAATAATGTTATTACAGACTACTGTAATAATCAATAGACTACTATCTATTCACAGTCATTATTATCATCATTGTTTGTAAATCTTACAACATTAAAATCATTGTTGCCAGCATCATCTTAATCACCATAGTCATAATCGTCATCATCAACATTGTCCTCATAGTCGTCATCCATCGTCATTATCATCATTGTCATCATCCTTCATTGTCATCGTCGTTCACAATCTATTTCATCATCATCATCGTCATCCTTATCATTTTTATCTTATCCCTTTGTTCTATTAAAACACAAGCTTATCGGCATATCATTAGGTGTTGATATTTTGTGCATTACAGGTTGATTCCAAAAAAAAAAAAAAAATACTGTTATCATCTGTAGAATCACTATCATCACATGATGATCATTATTATCATGTACAGTATATTACCCTTTGTGCATAATATTACCACACATATTGTCATATTTAAAAGTGTTGATATTGTTTGCATTACAGGGTTGAATCCAATACACCTGACCTACATTCAGGCTTCTAATAGTTCAATTAAGTACATCTACTTGGCTTCCCATCACTATTCTACCATATTCATATTTTTATGATTCATGATTTATAGTTTGACCTTTGCATCTAGTGTCAAACTACAGTGCATCTATCTTAAATAATAAACACTTTAAATCAGCCATTCATATAGACTAAATACTGTATTATGCATATATTGTTATTTAGATAAAACATAGAAACTGGATTAATCATTCATAACAATAACATAACATGTACTTCCTTGTCTCTCTAGTGTGATGTGATGTTTTTTAGTAGACTGTATGTTGACTGTTGTTCTATGCTGATTCCAGTATACTCATGTGTAAGCCCATCCATTGTTTTTGTTGGTTTCAAATAAAATGAATTAACTTCACCATATAGTTTCACAACACACCTCTAGGAAGATATAAACAAGAGGACCCAGGTAAAAAAAAAATTGACAAGCAAAATTAAAATGTTATTTGCTTGTTATTTTACTCCAAAATGATTTTGTGGGTGTGACCCTGGATTTTGAGATTGTGGGTCAGTCTGGTTTGAGCAACTTAGTATTTTTATTCCTACATGCCACCGTGTATCAATTACCTCCTTCCTCATGACTTTTTTTAATGAAGGACGATCAACAATTATTTTTCCTTACATGGCCTTTTAGTTTTGCATGATAAATAATTTTTTTTTTTTAAATACAGTTAAAATGTAGATTTTATTCTTGTTGATTGTTGAGGTTTTTTAGTAAATGTCATCATAATTTTAATTGGAATTCTTAACACGCAACCTGTCACAACAAAAACATTAAAACCCCTTTATAAAATGTCATGGTTGATAACATAATCTGAGTAGATTTTACCTTTAGAGATAGATAGTAGATATTTTACTATATGTTGATAATCAATAAAAATATATAGCTACATGAAAGTAAATTGTTAGTTAGATGATGAAAGATAAGAGAATTATCTTACAAATGTTTACATAGATAATCGTGCACTTGTCATATTCCATTTGTCAAGCCATCCTTTTAAACAATAACATAGTCCGCCTGCTCCAGTGTCAGTAGGTCATTTAAAATGAAAATGAAATATTATTGACTTGAAATTTGTCTGAAACCTGCTTTTTATTATCCGTCGACAAGGGCTACTGTTTTGACTTTGTAGCCAAGTTGATGGCAATAGTGTTGAATTTGTTAATGTGAATTAAATGTTTAAAAACAAAAGAGTAGTACATTCAACTTTCCAAATACTGACCACCTGAAACCAGACATTTAAATTTCCATTTAGTCTAAGCTACAAACTCTCTAGATATCTGAAAAAACATGGATTTGAAGGCTGATCCGTTTTGGAATAATTGTGATAGTTTAGCAGTTCTTATGAAAAATTATCTTTATTTTGGATATAGTATGCAGAGAACAAATTTCTATAGAAATATACCACAAAAGAAAAGTCTTTTATTTTGAATTTATCGATTCTGTCCATATCCGACCCTTATCTATCAATTAGGATCAGAGAAAACAAAACAAAAATTAAATACACAAGTTACTTTATTTTACTGTCAATGAATAACTGAGTTTTTACACATGGGAGTTGCATATGCCTCATACGTAACTCTTTTGTACTGAAAATTTGAATCCTGATATTAAAATTTTGCATTGTGTAAGGTATACAAATCACTTGTGTAAATTTCATGTCTCTATTTTTGTTTAATACAATTATTAACACAGTTTAAACAACAATAAATAGGGTTTAAAGATATGAATAACTGGTGGTACAACATGCAGAGACATGTCTGAGCATGGCCTGTTATATAGCGTGATCAACACCATGCTGTTTAGACCTTGTAGTCCAGGGCAATTCAAGCTAGGGCTTGAATACTGCATTGGTCACTACCATACAGCCTCAAGCATGGGAATACTCACAAATAGATTGTTGAAAACTATATTAATACAGTATTCAATTTTACATTAGAGAGGGCAGTATGGTAAAATACAAAACATATGTCATTTTAAGTAGTGACTCATTAATTCTAGAGTATTTCATTATTTGATATTATGAGATTTATCTATAATGCTATGGTCTCAAAACACATTGGTTGGTTAGTTAGTTAGTCGGTTAGTATTTTTTGGAAAGGACACATTGTTTTTATTAAAATTATGGTCTTTAGACAGAGAACTTAAAGAAATTACCCTCTTATTTTAAATCGCATGCTTTCTATACAGTCGACCTCATTTACACACCACTCAGTCTGTATTGAGCTAGGTGAAAGAAAAAATGAAAGTGTTACATCAATAAATTATCAGATGATTACATAATTAGCCATTACAGTATTATGTTTTTGTAAAATAGGTGGTTTGTAACAATACAATTTTTTTGTGTCACTAAAACAGGGACACATTACTTCCAATGACACAAGATGATAAAATTTACCTGATTATAGAGGTTTTCTGGCTCTAGAAATTCTCATAATTATCAAATAAAGTTATATAACCTAACAAAATGTTCATAATTTTAATACCTATCAGCTGTACTAATTGGGAGTACTGTAAACTGTCTTCCCAACCGGCACAGGGAAAAATACACACAGTGTGAATTGGATTAAATTGTTGTTTTTGCTGTGTATTGGAAGACAATTTTTAATTTCAGAGACCTGTAGCACCCCAGAATAAGAGTAATAAATTTATATTAAATATTAATCGAAGTAGAACTTTATTGGCTGTCTATCAATATAAAAATTAATATGATTGGACAAAAGTTGTAACCAGCACACCCTTTTAGTTAAAGGGTCTAATCAGGCTAATCCTTCCATGGAACTTCAGAAAAGCTATTGTTACATAGAATCGTGTGTTTTTTGAGGCTTGTCGGTTATTTTATAAAGTTGTATTGTAATATTTTAAACTGATATTGAACATCTAACTAATATTCATGAATTTTGCCATATTTATAATACTCTTCATCAATTTATTAACTCAAATCGGTGTACTATGTTTATTTAGTCATGATTTTTAAATGTCCTTTCTTTCGCTAGGCTTCGGCCTACGAAACGAGATTTTTCAAGGGTGTGTGAGGCAATCTATTCTTCCAACGGGGAAATCACACTGTGATTATAATAGGCCTGTGATTACTGAATTTTAGAATTGTTAAATTTTGGCTCCCTATTTTAGATTATCTGGTTGTATATTTATTACTAACCTAGGCCTACTTTATGCAATAACACTAGGCTCTGCTAGGCCTAAGTTTAAATATTACCATAGTTGTTACAATCCTTCCTAAGAGTAGACGATTCCAAAACGGTTGGATGCACCTCGCTTGTTGGTGTTGAAGGTGAGACACGTACAGGCAAAGTCTAGTGCACTGTGAATTAATTTTACTGTTGTCAAAAACAAATCGAAATGATGAGAAGGTTGTATATGAGAAGGTTGATAACTGGTTTCTGGTATAGTTGTTACATTTGAATGTACAGTATATAAATTTATAAATTTAAACATTTTAGTGCAACTTGTTTTACCTTCAATGCTACCTATACCTCCATGATGCTACTGTGCAGATAGACAACTAACACAAGGGCATGTCAATCACGGCTGATTGAGTTCAGGTTACATGTAATTTAACAATCAATATGCTATCATTAATGTTACACTACCTAACACATAGGATCCTATAACATACATTCAACATACCGGTATGCTAAGTATCCTAACATGCCGGCACTAATTGCTACTGTAAAGCCTGTTATTTTTGCTGTCCTTAATTATACAGTAATGAATAAAGTTGCTGGATCAGATATCTAAAACATACATGCCAACACTTAGAAATGAAAAAACGGGAGATTCGGGCACGAATCGTCAACGAGGGCCCCATGGGGGTGGGTTTGGGAGGGAGAATCCCCCTCCCATGACACGAGGGTCCAGGGGGCAAAGCCCCGTAGAAGCTTTGTATATTTAACGAAATTACATAGGTAAACTCATGATTCTGACCATCTCTATTCCAAAATTAAAGTAGGC
>JAOTQE010061092.1:0-18650 GCA_025631205.1 Nesometra sesokonis | reverse complement strand
ATAATAATAATAATAATAATTATTATTATTATTATTATTATTATTTTTATTTTAATAATTATTCAATATAATTATTCAATATAATTAATAATTATACAATACAAAGATAACATTTATTCACGAAATGGGAAACACAACATGGGAACAGCCTAGTATTACAAGTAAACTCAATATACATGCAGATCAGTGAAAGGCCCGTTTCCATTTCTCTGTTGACCTGAGCGCCAACCTCTCAGTCTTTATATATTAAACAAAATTAAGTTAAGGAAAAATATGACAATAATTACAAGTAATAAATAAGTACCATAGGGTTTTAAGTATTAGACTTAAGTGTTAACAGTCTACATTAGGCTATTACCGATTGCTACACAGGTAGATCTACACTTATAGGCCAGGTAGGCTATGGTCACCGCGACGAATGTTGTACATCTGATGATATCTCCTGATAAGGGTTCACTCTGTTAAACTTAAAAGGATTAGAGAATCGTACACAACTTATTGACAAATCAGAACAACCCATTTATTTGTACAAAACACACTGACTTAATGAATTATTGTATGTAATAGAGACCTACCAATTTTGTTTTAAAATGGATTCAAAAATATAAAATCAAAACAATTTAAAGCAAAAGTAGGCCTACTAGTAAATGATACGTCTCAAGTTTAGTTTTACGAGTATTTACAATTCATTGAAACAAAAATGAATCATTAAAAACCCTTATCAATGAGAATATCTCTAGATCGTACGACTGTCAACTAGTAGGCATATATGTGGAAGGTTTAAAATAGCTGGCTTATCGATAGAGGTAGATCGTGATAACTCGCAAGGATATAAAAACATCCATCGCAGTATGTACCAACTTGCTGGCATAACAGAAACCCCAGGCACCTGGCAAGGTCTTTGACATTGAATATGAACACTATATCTAACCCGTGTCCCCGGGTGCTAAAATTGTGTTTCAGCGTTGTCGCAATTTGATTAACCCATGATGTATTATTCGCTCTTTAAATAGCTTGTATATACCCGATTGCGATGTCCAGATGAATTTAACGAAAACCTGGGGTTGTATATACTATTGATTATTAATATCTGTTACGGTATGTTTAGATTACAGGGCCACAGAACACGTACGCCGGCCGCCTTACCAATACCTTGCAGTGGTAGTCTTTATTTAGTTAAATTGTGACAACTAAAAAAGCATTTTCCATTTCTGAGCATCTAGAAGCTCCAAACTCAAAATGTTCTCACCTTAACATCAGGCATTGTGGAGTTGATGTTGGTGAAGACCAGGTACGAACGCCCCTATTTGATTATCAAGGTGTGCAATCATTGCGTCGTGCGACGGTCGCACGACTAACCGTAGCCCCCCCCCCCCTGTGTGTGGCCAGACGTGATGACAGCCTTTTACGAATCGGCCGACCGTTTTTCTTAGTGTTTCAACAAGGAAATCACTAAAAAAACAGTCGATCGACGAGTAGAGATTGTCTTTAGGTCTAAAAAAAACACACACACACAGGGAACGACGATTTAGTCGTGCGACGGTCGTACGATCGCCGCAGTGACGACGCAGTGAGTTCCCGGCTTTAGGGCTTATCAACATTCAATAAACTCATGGATCTGACCCTTCTAAAAAACGTACAAATTGAACTAAAATGCTATTTATGAGCATGTAGAGGTGTAAATTTTACAAATTTAAATTTTAGAAACCCACCCAAAACATGGTGGTCCTGATGTAAACGAGGAATCTTCAGCTGTGACGTACCAATCAGTGGTAAGTCCTTCCGTAACCCCTGTATAAGCATTTGGTCTGTTTCAAATATTAGACCTATATAATAGTATTTTATTGGCCTGTAACAGTTGAGTACATTTCGATTTTGGAAGTAGGTTTCTCCTTACTTACGAAAAGTACATTCACATAACTATCTTTAAAATCAGGGATGTATAGAAAATGCCCTGAGGCTAGCCCCAGTATCAGACTCCGAAATGACGGTTTTCACTTTGAGCGCAAGAATACTTGTTGAGAGTTGACGTACAGTGCTACACTACTCATTTCTCATTATGTACATTAAAGGGCAATTCCGGGATTGAAATTTCAATGGATACATCTATAGAACTATTAGTTGTGACCTAACTGACAACATTTCACAATATGTGGACAATGAAATAGTGCTGAAAAACACTTTCAAAAGTAGGCATTAAATCAAAAAAGTGAGTCTACTACTCATATTACACAATGCTAAAGAAAATGAAAATTACAGATTTCAAAAGGGTTGTGTTTGAAAACTGTATTTAGAGTTTATATTAAAATATACCTGTTCTAATGTGAATCTGGCTGATCTTTCCAATTATGTAAGTTAAATTTGTAATGTGATTTTGGTTTTCAAGCACAACCCTTTCAAAATTTCCTATTTTCCTATTCTTGAACACTGTGTAATTTGAGTAGTAGACCCACTTTTAATTTGAGACTCATTTTGAAACATGTTTTTCAGCATTATCACATTGTCCAAATCTTGTAACATTTCTTATATTAGGTCATAACTAATTGTTGTATAGATTTATCCATAGCAATTTTAATACTGGAGTTGCCCTTTAAATTGAAATATGGTTGATTCTGAATAATCAGGCCTAGATAAATGTGAAACGTTAAAAGTACGTCAGCACATAAAATATGTCAGTCGCAACTAATCATGAATACCTCAGTTTACATACCTGTACTCGTTTAGCCTAAACATCAAAACACTAGTCTCAGTTGGACTTTTAATTTGAGCCTCAATTAGCCATTCCAACCGTGTTAGGTATTTTAAAAAGATCATCTGAAATTAAATATGTCGCTGATAACGATAAATTAAAGAAAAATAGTGCAAGCCAGCGCGTATTTTTACCTGTGATACAATTATTATCTTCCAAATAATATTAATATTTGTTTATTCCTTAAAATTGTTTTATTGTAAACATGGATACGATGGGGAAAAGGTTAGGCCTATATAACATAATAGTGAAGTTTCGCAGCTTTACGAAATACGAAAACGAAAACCGATACGTCATGCATTCTTGTAACATTTGAATTGAACACCTTGAATACCTGTCACAGTTGGTCAGTATTTTACGACGATCATCAACAATTCATAGGTAGAAAATATGTTATATTTTTAAACAAATTTAGGAACTTTAAAAAATTGGAGTGTGACGTATCCGTTTTCGTATTTCGTAAGTTTGCGAAACCTCGCTAGTACTAAAGAAAACCAAGTTGACGGTATACGGCAGCATAACTGTATTTCATGTTATTAGTTGAACACATGTGATTTGTTGAAGATTACGTAGGCATTTGACCCATCCTTTGTATCACTCATCTTAATTTTGATTTATCGACGTAAATTAGAGTAATGATCCACTTAAACACCAAACCCTCAAACCTAAGTCCTTAAAACAACCATTTTAACACGTTTTATAAAAGTAATCAAATTAAGTGGCTGTTTTTCATTTGACCTATCATTTTACAGTGACAAATAACAGATAACTCTGGATAAATTTGTAATAGGTCTACACTATGCTAACAATTACACTAAATTTAACGCGAACTCGCTGATGACCCATTTAGGACAATTTTCCTACTCCAGAAATGCGTCCAATGTTTCCACAGTAAAAATACTACTTTAAATTTCTGATTTACAATGTTCAGGCCTATATAACACAGATTATTAAATCTTAAAGACAACGAAATGATCATTTTAATTAAACATCATGTAAAAACTAGAATGCAGTGTGTTGTGAAAGGGAGCATCACCGTCTACTTACCGGAAGACGGTTTGCTTGATTAACGTCTGCTGGAATGTTTCCTTCCTAAATCTATAAACTAAATACGTTCTTGAGGTAAACCATCCCATTAAACCTATCATTTATTTGTCATTACTACCCATTGTTTCAACAACATGGCATCTCGTCTATTTATCGTTTAAAATTAATACATACAATTACAAGTTTTATTGAACAATTAACTGGCTTCCCAAAGGAACATCGGGTTCCAAGATTTATATCAAAATGATATAAAATATGGGTATTAAGTTATATCAAGTAAGCAATTTGTTTATATAAAGATATACATATGATAAGAGAGGCCTAATTTTATTTTCCAATATGAAACTGGAAATTTGTTTCTTCTTTGAAAATACGAAAACACATAGGCTGTAGTCCTATGTAATACAATGATCAAAATAAATGAAAGTACAATATTTGAAAAAAAAAACACCATGTAAATTAATTGTGACCTAACTGACAAGATTTTACATATGGACAATGAGATAAGGAAAACACTTTCCAAAGTAGCCATTAAATTGAAAAGTGGGTCAGTTCATTACACAATGCTAAAGAATAGGACAATTACGATTAAGATATTTAAAGGGGATGTTTGAAAACCGTATCAAAATTCAAATTTAAAATTATTCCTACATGTTCTATTGTGAATTTGAAAGCTATCAAGATCTATTTTTTCTATTCTTTAACACCGTGAAATTTGAGTAGTAGATTTGGGACTCGCTTTGCAACATTTTTCAGCCTTATCTCATTGCCAAAATGTTGGATTCTGATTTGATTTTTTATTTAGATTTATCCATACAATATTTCATCACGGAATTGACCTTTAACATTTCAGTTTAAGTTGGTAAACGTTAGTAGAATAGAATAAAATTTGCAATGATAATTAAAATGTGTATAATAATTGTGTTTGACGGCTGTTTTCAATTGACGAAAATTGATTGTGGAGCAATTTGTCATAAGTATATAATTGGTCAGTTAACCTTTCAAACACCTAGGTGTTATCATGTGAAACTTGTCTCTCATGTTTTCACAGCCAACGATATATCGCCAAGAATCCCATGGGGAAACTTATATTAGTGTTACCACGGCAACACAAGACAGGTCAGATACAGGTCACGGTCAGGATAAGATTGCTCGGTAGTTTTCAATTTAAACAAATATGACAGATTACATCTTTTCAAAATCATGTACGGTAGTGTACAATCGAAACTGTTCATCACTATTAAACGAAATACTTGTGACAAAGAGCACCGCTAGGCCTATTTAATCATCTCCAAGAATTCAAGTAAGCCTAATGTATAATCCCATGTCTCAAGCAAACACAACAACTTAACATACAGAAAGTGGGGTACATTTATTTCCTTTACTAACTTGCTCAGACATATGAAAGAGTGAATTGTTTTCGACGATGGAATTTCAAAACTAAATGGAACCATTTTAAAGTACGCCCTCAACATAGTCAAACTTGTAAACTTTTTTTTATTGGCTAGGCCTACTTGTAGCGGATATCTTTTAAAGTCACGTGCATTTATATTATCAGTCTACTAATTTTTAAACAAAACTGAAGTTAGAAAATATATTCCCTTAAGTCTATCCTATCTATTATCTATGCAGGGAGGTGTACACCTCCCTGATCCATGTAACTACTGGAAGTAGATGTTTAATACTTAAAAGTACAAACTGCATTACCAAACTCATTATTTATCTGCAGAGTATTTTGAAGAAAGCACGCAAAGAATCTACAAAGGCCGTTTTCTTGATAACCGATGGATACTCAAACGGCGGTGATCCTCGCTCTGTTGCCAAAGACTTACGTGATAAAGGCGTTGAGATCTTTACTTTTGGTATTTCTAATGGAAACGTACGTGAATTATTTGAAATGTCTTCAGAACCTAAACGTGAACATTGCTACATTCTACAGGACTTTCAGGAGTTTGAATCACTGGCACGAAGGGCTTTGTATGAAGGTACTTCAAGTTATTTATCAAAGTTCGCTATATTACTATTTACAATTTAACACAATTAAAGATGTATTGTCAGTTGAAAATGACCAAAAAAATCATGACATAATTTTTAAATTAACTTGATCATAATAATATTATATTACATCAAATTCAAGAACTTGAGAATAGAAATTAGTGTATAAAAATTGTTTAATAACATTTTTACACTGAAACTGTATTGTCAGTTGGAAGTGACAAAAAAAAAATCAATGACATCAATTTTTAAATTAACTTGATCATAATGAAGTAACATCAAATTCAAGAACTTAATAGAAATTAGTGTATTTAAAAATTCCAGTCTTGGATGTTTTGGTTGATTTTTAGCATATAAACTTGGGTAAATATTTTTTAAAATACCCTAATTTCTAGTCTCATGGTCTTAACTTATATATATTTTTCAAAACTAGAAAGTTATTTTCAAAATCCATTTTTTTGGGTAATTTTTCAAGTGACAATACATCTTTAAATATAATCCAATCTCGTTTATGCAGGCTAAATCATTTTATACAAAACACAGAACCTTGGTAAATAATCCTGGTAAGAGGTATTTGAACTCTGACCTCATTGCTTCTTAACCACCCCTACAAGTCTGGCATCAATTATAGTGTACTTATCCTTACTAAATATTATATTAAAGAATAGAGATAGCTCCATGATTAAAGGGACAAATAAACGGTTATAAAAAAAAACTCTGAATACTTCTGAAGTCTGTTGAGATCAGACAACAATAGGCCTATATAACATAATATTGTGAAATTTTAAAAATTCTTATACGTAGGAACATTTAATTTCAGATTTGATGACTGGGGATTATATTAAAGTGAACAGTAAAAAATGCAGAAATTGTAAAGAACGAGAGAACTGCTGTGATCCTCTAGCAATATGCAAATGTGGGACGCTAAGCGGTCAGTATGAGTGTGTCTGTCCTCGTGGATATTACGGAACTGGATTAAAGGGAGGTTGCCAAGGTATTTTGATTTGACTTATTTTCACACCATACACATATATTAGTTTCACTGTATACTTTATTATCATACATATATACACAATACAAAAAAGGTAAACTTACAAGAAAGCGTTTAAAAGTGTGAAATGAGAAATTATTTCCATTGTTTCAGAGATTATTCTCTATCTTAGACGTATCTTACGTCCAGTAGGCTACGTCACTATTTATTTCCACCGATGGTATGAAATATCGAATCTAAGACCTTTTGTTTGTCAATTTCTTTCAGGTGTTTAAATGGGTACATGTATAGTGAAATATGGGCTCGCTTATGCAATATGACTAGCAAAATGTAAATGGGAACTCAATCACAGTTACCTTAGAAAGAGGAATAATGACAATGGTGGTGATGATGGTGGTGGTGATGATGATGATTATGATGATGGTGATGATGATGATGATGATGATGTTGATGATGATGATGACGGGACGATGATAATGCTAACAATAATAATGCCAATAATAATAATGGCAGTCTAAATTTTTAATTTCTAGAATAAGTAACATTGTAGTACCGTGCAGTAGACTACATGGAGGTATTCTCAATACTTACAACTCAATTTAAAAAAATAAAATGAAATATAATAAAAATACAAAACAATAAATAAGGCAAAGCATTATTATTTGGTTCAGTCTAAAAATCGATGATGGTAGTCCACGTGCTGCAGTTGAAATTTAACACGACAGTCAATTACAGAGGTCTGTTTAATAATTGTGGTATTTATTTCAGCTTGTCCAACAAATACATACAAAAGCGAGTCATCCCCTGGTGGAATTGGTACCTGTACAGCTTGTCCGCAGCCTTATCGATCAAGTCCAATTGGTAGCACATCTATATTAGATTGCACGTGCAATGAGGGTTATGCTGATGATAATAGTGGACGATGTATAGGTAAGATATGCATATCTTGGCTACCAATGATTTTTACGAGCAAGAAGATTGTAGAAAACTGGACATAATGACGACTCCATGCAGCAGCGACTTCAGAATACAGTACTATCAATAATCAGTCTGCAGTGATGTTCGTCTTTCGAATGTAATGAAGACCATGACTTCAGATCACTGGCTTGTAGGATGGGTGCGGAGATGACTGATGAGGCCGATCCTTGCACGGAAATGAAGCAGTGCCTCTTCTTTTATGGCGACTCTGTTCCTTGTCTGACACTTCTCTTCAAATTTTAATGCATCTCACGAGCAAGCAGGACGATCTTCTGCACTCTTTTCCCATGTGGAAGTGTCCATGTTACAATGCTTGAGGGCCTCCTCATTGACTTTGATATTCAATAGACCTTAAAGTGTCAAGAAATTGATTCTATTTTACCAATGTTTATGATTTGTGATGTTCAGTACTTTTATAAATTTAGTGTAAGTTTACACCACTTAATGCCAGTTTATTGCCAGGTATCATGATTGTAAATATATTTATACGCACAATACAATTTCTTGAATACTGAATTTTTAATCTTAAAGTTGGAAGCTTCTCTTGGTTGTTTTTTATGCCGACACTGAGTTTTTCTTTTACTCCTTCCTGGTAGTGGCTTTTATTGATGTAAATTAATCTTACTTTAAAACTGTGTTTTTTCTTTTCATGTTCTGTCAGCCATTGAATCTTTTTAAAATTGTTTATGTTAAAGGTGTATTGTCACCTGAAAATGACAAAAAAATGATTTTGAAAATAACTTGCTTATTTTGAAGAAATATATAAATTAGGATCATTCCACCCAAAATTAAAATATTAAAACAATATTTACCCCTACTTTGCAATATTATTATGCTTAAAATTAGCAAAAATCCATAAAAAGGCTGGAAGCCTCCAAAATTGTAGTAATTTTTCAGTGTAAAAATCTTAGTAATTAGTTGTTAAATACAATAATTTGTATTCTCAAGTTTATAACTTTGATGTTACTTTAATATGAGTAAGTTAATTTCAAATTAATGGTTATGACTTTTTGGTTATTTTTGAGTGACAATACATCTTTAATGTTCTGATAGCTATCAGATGTCCTTTTTTTCTTACTTTCAAACTGTTTATTTCTTTTAATATCCTGTCAGCTATAAGGTGTCCTTTACTTCTTCCACCTGAGCATGGCAGTTTTATCAACGAGTGTAGCAATCAAATACACTCAGCCTGTGCAGTGACGTGTGAGGTTGGTTACAAGCTGGTTGGAGGAGCTAACCTTGTACAATGTACACCAAAAGGTACATGGGATAAGCAGATACCACAATGTGAATGTAAGTAGAAAATAAAATACTGTATACGTAGCTCGCTATTATACAGTAAATACAGTATTCATATTAGTCAGCAAAAATAAAACATAAAAATTTACTGTCAATAAGGATATCCAAGGAGTAACCTCTTATATTAAAATTTAATAATACTTATGCTTAGTATTCTAACCAGTTTATTATTCATAATTCAAAATACAAACCAAACAAGACAAAGTAATTGTAAACAATTACACCCTCGTCTATGTTTTGAAGGGGGTTACTATATATTTTTTCCTGTTTGTGTGTTTGTTAGTTTGTGTGTTCATTTGCTTGTGAACAGCCTAAATCCATAGTTTTCCTTCTTTCTGAAATTTTGAAGTAAATCAGCACAATATTGTTTGAGTTACAGATGCAGCCAGAAAAAATAGACAGACACCAGACAAAAGACAGACAGACAGACAGACAGAAATACATACAGAGCTCATTGCAATACTATTGCTACTTTCACTGTGATGTCTAATGATCAACCACACAGAATAAACAAACTACATACTCTTCTCAGGGTTAAAAAGGTTATGCTTTGTAATTTTAATGACAGCAGCAAATAGATAGGACCAGAGTGTATATTAACTGTCAGACCTGTTTAGTCTCTGATTTTTGTCACTAAAACAGAGGGCAGTAGGGCAGTAGACACAAAAACAACTAGATTAGAATCCAGAATTCATGTGGTAAGGCGCATCAGTACCAAACCTTGGGAGAACCTAGATATGGTTGGTTCTGACATTATTTGAAAATTTGAAGTAAATCAGCCCAATAGTTTTTTTTTAGATATGGATGCAGACAGACAGACACACAGACAGACAGATGGACCTGTGCTCTTTATGTGTCAGTGAGTTCAATAAATTCCTCAGTTGGAGACACATTCATCAAAACCATTCGGAGCGCTCAGATGCTTACTCACAAAATACATTAATTCAAATATGAATATTTCAAACACAATGTTTGTTATCCCCTCTTGTTTTGAGGAGTATACATATGTGCATAAGCCAATGTAACATCAAACTTAACATTTTCATATCTGATCAAATCAAATCAAATAGATTTGACTTGCTCATATCTGATCAATTAAATTCTAAATTATTACTTAATCTTTTTCCTCTTAATTACATTCAGTGTTACTGTTTGTTAGGTTAATGTTGATGTTTCTTTAAAATTACCTCTGATATATTAGATGAAATGTTGTTGTGACATTCCAAGTTATGTTGATGTTTATAATGTTGTTGTTGTGTTAGTCCCTGTTATGTTGACAATTCTGTTTATAATTACCATTGAAGGAAATGTTGTGTTAGTATCAGTTATTTTGATGTTTCTTTATAATTACCTTTGATGTATTAGGTGAAATGTTGTTTTTTTGTTGTGTTGCTGGTTTGAATAACAACTACTTTTATGTTCTACACAAAAACCAATCTTGAATAAAGAAGTGAGAGTAACAACAATTAATATATGTGAGGTGTCACCATAAAATGAGTCGTGTTGTACAGAAAACCAAAATGGAGTTATTATATGGAGTTGTTGTATTTGGATAGAAGAGATAATAAGCTTTAAATTGGTGTTTAAATGAAGTTCATAGCTTCAGTATAACCAGAGAAAAATCAGTTTAAACCATGGTTATATGAAAACACACTTTGGAGAAAATCAACTTTAAAGATAAACAACTGTTGACTTCCTGAATGTTTTTTTTTAAATTTAAAAAAGAGCCTTTACAAAATGTAGTTTAAAACATGTTTATTGTAAATAAAAATAAACAGGAAGTTTGTAATCATAAAATTTAATTACTAAACTTAACAAAAGAAAAGGAATCTCATTTTTGCGAAATTATGACTCTCTGTTTATTTTTGTGAATATCTCAAAATGGCCCGGCGTACAACATGACTCATTTTGTGACAACACCTAACATATGCTTCCTATTATTTCCAAATTAAGAACTTCACAATGTCATTTAAACAAAGAGGAACATATCTTTCAAACCTAGAACACCTCACTTATATTTCCAACAAAAATATTGTACTGTACAATCATTGAATTTTACATGGGTCACATATACATAACAGTCGTCATTTATACAACATTAATACTATATAACCATTGAATTGAAATATGTATCTTCTTCATCCACATATAGAAAGCAACAACAAAACAATAAAAACATTACAAATTCTTAAATCTGAACTATAATTCATCCAAGGTAACAAATAAACAAGATAAAGAAGAAACACAATTGCTAATGTTTTTTAAATTAATTTTTTGTAGTAAAAAAATGTGAAATGTTTCCAGTACCAGAAAACGGGCAAGTTAGTTGTAGCCGAGATGATTATGCATTTGACACAGTGTGCAACACTACCTGTGACCCTGGATTTAAGCTATTAGGGTCTGTTAGTCGTGTGTGTCTACCGATAGCAAAATGGGGAGGACTTAATCCAATCTGTAAAGGTGAGTCTACAGTCATTTATGTAATTAAACACTAGAACTTTGTAACTGAAAACTGCATATGGATCTCTTTTCATTGAATTATCAACCACACAGTACAATTTAATTCGGGTCCTTTGCACCATTACCTTAATCCGTCTATTGTTACTCCACGATGCCTGACTCCAAAGCTTATAAACAGGGTTTGTCCTATTTGAATATCCTGCGTTTGCAATTTTTCGTCATGTCATTCTTAGGAAAATCATAATTTTGACATGGATTTTTTTCAACCAATCTGAACAAAAATTACATGAATAGAAACTATGAATATTTTTTTTTATTGTAGCAGGAGGCAACAACAATCGTAAATTTAAAACATGAGCTCTAGCAAAATACGTCGAAAATAAGGCTTTTACACTGCCGGCGGTCCACAAGTTATTTGTTTTAAAAGCAATTTTGACGTGGATTTTTTTTCGCTTTTTGATTTAAAATATATATAATATTGTCCAGTATTAATTCAGCCTTAGCGTAGCGTGAGGCAATTTTCAATTGAAGTATTAGTTCATGAGTTATGGCGATGTAAAGACAAAAATAACCAGTTTTTAAAGAAATTACGGTGCGAAATCAGTGGGAACGCTGCTGAGAATGAGCGTTTAAACAGTTTGGAAGCATTTGGAGTTCGAGAGATCCATATGATAGTGGAAGCAAGGAGTTTTTTTCACTAATAAAATCTCTTTGGTGAAAGAAGATGACTTAATCAACAATCATACTGGATTTAAAAATGGAATCGAATCATCATCATCTGTTACCTGGCTACTGGCTGGTTCACAGCAGAATTTCTTTAATATTCATTATAGTATTGCTTTTAATTATTCATCTAACATTACTCTTTTTTTTTACTTAAAAGCTGCATTTATTTCTACTTTACCTTCACATCTCTCAAAAGACCATCTCTTTTAAAGGTATATCCTATTCATTACTTCTATATTCTTTTCATATTCTTTTAATAACATTCTCTTCTGTTACTTCTCTAGAACTTTTTTCTCAATTCTTCTCCATATCAGCATTTCCAAAGAGGCTTGAATAACTAACATATAAAATATTATTTTTCTAAAATAATAGAAAAATAAAAATGCATTAATTTCAATAATTATTATAAATATTGACATTCTAATATATTTGTTGATTCTATGAAAAGGACATAAATGAGTTTAATTGTAAAAAAATAAGGTGTCAATAATCAAATAAAGATGTTTTTTGTAATTATTATTTTAAGGTGTCACATGCAAGCCTAAGTTACCCTCAAACTTTGGCAGTTTTTCCCCTGTGTCATGTACAAAGGAAAGCAGTAGTGTAGGCCAGGAATGTGTGTTTAGCTGTCAATCCGGATATGATGTAATAGGTAACCCCTCTTACATGTGCCTGGATACTGGCGAATGGGACAGAAAGTTTGATATACTTAATTCTTGTACAGGTTTGTAAAATTACATTTTGTTTTTTATTGATGCACTTATTGCAACAAAAATAGTAGAATAGTTAAAAAAAACCTTCAATTTAGGCCAGTTAATCTGCGTTATTAGGCACATTGTGCCTTTTTAGCAGGTGTGTGTATGCTGTTTAATTATCATTTTTTCCTTTTTTCAAATTCTCACCCAAAATTGTACAATGAAATAAATATACACAGCATATAATAGAAACTGAAAACAGCACAAATTCAGCAAAGGATGGGATCAACAAGTGGAACACATCTCTAAAACGGTCCATTTCCAGATACACAAAGACTGTTCAATTAGGCATGACTGCCTTCCACCTAATTGCATATGTGGGTACCTAGGAGGAGGTTTAGGTGTCACAATGCAGAATAACACTCAAGCAAAATTATGGAAAGCCCTCCCTCAGTGTGAGTTTGGTTTTGCTCTGGTGCGGTTATTTGGAATAATCTTCCGTTTGAATTAAGAATTAATACATCAAGATTTGCTTTCTCTTCACAACTTAAGGACTTGCTTTTACAAGATTATACAAATGAATAATTTTTTTGTTTTGATTTTTGTTATGCCAGATATTATTTATCATTATGTAGGCCCTATATGACATAGTCCTACATTTATTTTCGAAATTATGTAATTTGTTTTTTTCTTAATTATTGCTTTATTTTACTTTGTAGTTAAGAGGTGCCAAGCTGGATTAGCTTTGCTATACCTTGGCCACCATTTGTCATGTTTTTCCATTGGCAATAAAGAACAGAACAGAACATTATGCCAAATACTTGTGTATAATGTACAACACTAAGGGACTTGAGCCTAGTTATATAGTATAGGGTGCTATATAAATTCCAACATAATATTGTTAATTCAATCATTTTAATTTTTTTCTCTGGACCACCAAAGGTCTGGCAAACTTTAGGTTGGGTTCATGCTCTATATTTTTAGATGTTATTGACATTATTTTTTCAGACATTATTCCACCAACTATTGTTTGTCCAAAGGATATATATCTACAATCTCGGCCAAATTCAAATAAGGCAAGAGTTAAGGACTGGCATTTTCCAACAGTTAGTGATAATTCAAATAACGTTACTCTATCAAGTGTACATAGAACTCTTAAGGCACCATACTACTTCAACATTGGTACTAATAATATAACATTTGAAGCTCGTGATAGGGCAGGCAACACAGCTTACTGTTCATTTATTGTGTACGTCAAAGGTGAGCATTTTTCACTCTGTTTATTCAATTAAAGCTACGTTATAGATAATAATAATAATAATATGTGGGACTTTTATAGCGCAAAATACTACTGTCTCTATGCGCTCCTACAAATCAGTTAATTAGTTCCTACATTGGATAATAATTAAGATTTATCATTGTTATCTGCAAAAGAGCTGAAAATTCACATATTGATCACTATCAAGATAACATACCCTAGCTTCACACGCCCCTTGATAATTTATGTTTATAAATGATTACCAGAATTTATTTTTTTTCAATTTTCCTTATATCTATATCAATGGAATTATTAGATTTGCCTTTATTAATGAAATTGTACATAACAACAATTACATTTACAGTATTATTTTTTTCATGTACCCTTACCTGCTGAGTAGTTTCTAACCTCAATGTACTGTAGCATGTCTTTGGATCTTTTAAGTCTCCAACTCCTACAGCCCATGCTAATAACCAATGATGTTCCTTGTGTTGTTACAGTGTGAAAATGGTTATGTCAAGATTTTTTTTTTAAACAGATATTCAGAGACCAACCGTTGTCAAATGTGGATCCCCACCCCCAGTCCTTTCATCAGAACCAATGACGAGTGTTTCATGGATTGAACCAAAGTTTAGTGATAATTCAGGAATGATGCCTGAGATTGTGTCATCACACAGACCAGGAGATATGTTTCCCTGGGGTACAACTGTAGTACAATACAGGGCAGCTGATCATTCCGGCAACACTAACACATGTGAAGTTATCATTGAAGTTCAAGGTAAAAAAAAACCAAGGCAATGATATAATTATACTTTTGTTAGATTTGAAATTCAATTCAATTGCTGTATAATTATTTAACATTTTAAGGATAATGGCAATGAAAGAGGTAACAGCCCAAAACTTAAATTTGGTTTAAAATATCAACCAAAACTTATGGTGCACTATAATAGTAATATACACTATTTGAAAATTGACAAGTTGCATTAAAAAAACCAACAATTTAACAAATATAATGTAAAACAAATCACCAGAACAGATAAGACATAAAAAACACATTAACTAGGCTGAGAGCCTACTACGGATGATGTCACTCCAATTTATACATAGGGTTTCACCGTATGTATAAAATGAATTTGATTAGGCCATAGAAAAAGTATGTCAGATGACCTCTGGGTGCTGGATTGTGTGGAATGGCAAAAATCAATCCCATACATCCTCTCTCTCAATAACCTGAAGTCACTGTGCAAAAATAAACTTGATCGGATGAAAATTGTTCAAGAACATTTTCACAAGGCGAGTATCCAGAAAATACAAGAGGGCTGATGGTGGCCATACTGGATTAGGCTGAGTAGCACAAATCAATTTCACCCATCCTCTCACTGTCATCAAACCAGTGTTTGGATAAAGATATTGCGTTCACAAGATATGCAGCCTAAAAATACAAGATGACTGTCAGCAGGAATACTGGATTGTGTGGAATGCCACAAATCAATCACATCCATCCTCTCAATAACCTAAATCCACTGTGCAAAAATAAACTTGATTGGATAAATACTGTTGAAGATATCGTGTTCACAAGAAATCAGGACAGAAAGACTGATGGACAGACGTACAGCTACTATTTCCTAGTCCTCAGGCCATTTACTTGGTAGGGAACAAAAAGTCAATACACAAAATTATTAACAGCTTTAATAAGACCTGAAAAGAGCTAATGTTGTTTTTTTAGAAACTGTCTGCAAGGCTCCACAGAGTCCGTATGCAGGGCGTGCAGATTGCAACCAGCATGAAAACGGATTAAACTGTACAATAAGATGCAAAGATGGATTCAGCTTTGCCATCACGCCACATCCGATGTACTATTGTTCACCGGATGGGGTCTGGAGTCCCAAGGACTCACTGCCTTGGCCTGACTGCTCAGGTAAGTGCTCATCTCATATTGTTCACCGGATAGGGTCTGGAGTCCCAAAGACTCACTGCCTTGGCCTGACTGCTCAGGTAAGTACTCATCTCATATTGTTCACCGGATGGGGTCTGGAGTCCCAAGGACTCACTGCCTTGGCCTGACTGCTCAGGTAAGTGCTCATCTCATATTATTATTGTTCACCGGATGGGGTCTGGAGTCCCAAAGACTCACTACCTTGGCCTGACTGCTCAGGTAAGTGCTCATCTCATATTGTTCACCAGATGAGGTCTGGAGTCCCAAGGACTCACTGCCTTTGCCTGACTGCTCAGGTAAGTGCTCATTTCATATTATTATTGTTCACCGGATGGTGTCTGGAGTCCCAAAGACTCACTACCTTGGCCTGACTGCTCAGGTAAGTGCTCATCTGATATTGTTCACCAGATGGGGTCTGGAGTCCCAAGGACTCACTACCTTGGCCTGACTGCTCAGGTAAGTGCTCTTCTGATATTGTTCACCAGATGGGGTCTGGAGTCCCAAGGACTCACTGCCTTGGCCTGACTGCTCAGGTAAATGCTCATCTCATATTATTACTTTTCACTGGATGGGGTCTGGAGTCCCAAGGACTCACTGCCTTGGCCTGACTGCTCAGGTAAGTTCTCATCTCATATTATTATTGTTCACCGGATGGGGTCTGGAGTCCCAAGTACTCACTGCCTTGGCCTGACTGCTCAGGTAAATGCTCATCTCATATTATTATTGTTCACCGGATGGGGTCTGGAGTCCCAAAGACTCACTGCCTTGGCCTGACTGCTCAGGTAAGTGCTCATCTCATATTGTTCACCGGATGGGGTCTGGAGTCCCAAGGACTCACCGCCTTGGCCTGACTGCTCAGGTAAGTGCTCATCTCATATTATTACTTTTCACTGGATGGGGTCTGGAGTCCCATAGGATCACTGCCTTGGCCTGGCTCATTGCTCAGTTAAGTACTCATTTGTTCACTGAATGGGGTCTGGAGTCCCAAGAACTTACTGCATTGGCCTGTGTCACTGCTCAGGTAACACATCAATCTCAAATAAGCACTCTTTATAAGTATGAATGTAACAAATAAATTAAATAAAATATAAATTATATAATTTATTTTGACTAATTGTCCAGGGCAGACCTGGTATTGTAAATTGTTGCTGGTTGTATGAACACCAATTTAATTTTCACATGAAAAAAACCTTAATTGCACTAATATGTCCTGCTTTAAGGTTTATCTATAGCCATATGACAATTATATTTAACACTCATTTGTCATTACAACCTACTACAATGAAATATTGTTCATGTTAATTTTAGGGAGGGGAGCCTACTAGACACCCTCTTAAATCCACCCTGTATGTTACAACCAGATGTCTTGTCAGCATTTCACTAATAAATACCAATAACATGGACTAAAATTAAATATAATATTTATAAAGCAATTTGTATGGTGCTTTATAAATAAAGTATCTTTTACATTACATTATTTTACGAACCTTTTATGCATTTTGTAGAATACAAGTTTGTTGAGAATGTGGAGTTACCAGTAAAGTTAACATATTCATTGTTGAAGTGTAATGAAGAAAGCATTGAACAAATCAAAGACAGATTAACTACCAGTATAGATTTACAGGTTTGTAAGCTATATCTGTATTCTTTATTTTTTTACATGGGTCAATTTCTACTAATTACAGTACAAACAATGTAACATTTTTGCATTTGTTCATGATGTATTACTTACTGGCACTAGTACAAACTGAAGTTGGCAGTTGACTTCAAAAACATGTTTGTTTTGTATTTATAGTATAGTACAGTATCATGGATATCAAGTCAGTTGTGATTTTGTTTTATTATACTGAATAATTATATATATTTTGGTATTGTTTGCATAAACATGACATTTAATTTCTATTATTATATTGAATAATTGTATACATTTTTGTTTTGTTTGCATAAACTTGACATTTAATTTCTATTTGTAGCTAAATAAACTCTGTGGTCAGCAGTTCAAGTGCATTGTGTCTTATATTAGAGCAGAGTGTGTTAAAAAGCAAGGTATAAGATTGTTTATTACTTAGCTCATTATTAATCAAGTTTGGTAGTGGTCTTGATAAGGCTCCAATCTCATTTATGCCAGTTAGGGCTACTATGATTTAGTGTACACAAGCAGTTTAACTCCTTGGTGTACCATAAAGAGCAGGGGCGTATCCAGGATTTGTCGAAGCGGGGTGCTCGACCTGGGTTGGGTTCTGACAAGCATAAAAACAAAGAAGCTTTTTCTCCCAATTTTTACCTCAATTTCTGGTTTTTGTGTGTTTCTTGTCAGATTTTAGCCCTTCCGCCTGAAGCAGTGTCCCCCCTCCTCTGAAGGGGGGAGGGGTGCTCATTTTCACTGAAGGGGGGTGCTCGAGGTCCAGATTGTCAAATTTCCTTCCTAATTGTACTATTTTTTGCATCCGAAGGGGGGTGCTCAAGCACCTCAGTACCCGACCCCCCCCCCCCCCCGCCCCCCCCCCCACCACAGC
>JAOTQE010061081.1:0-18650 GCA_025631205.1 Nesometra sesokonis | reverse complement strand
TGGGCCTGCATTGCTAGGCCTAGAGTAGGCCTATGTGTTAATTATGATCTTATAATTAAATAATTGATACCCATGGCCTAAAATAGATTTATGATTGAAATTGAGATTTAAGCTTGTAACATAATGCATTAATAAAATGTACCATAACACACAATGTTATTTCTTCTCCGATAAACACTAACCTGGATGGTTATTCAACAAAACTAAATACTATATTTTACGGTCTTCGCTTATTCACAAGTTTAAAAACATCCTATGTCAAATAAATAAATATTTACAATACAATGAATACAAAATTGTATAGATATGTCAATCTACTGGTTGTGAAAAGAAAATAAAAGGCCATTGTGATCGTCGAACTACAGTACTATTTGCGGACTGCCTGTGCAGTCTTCATGCGTTGAATACTAACCCTCTCGACTATACTACCATGGCCAGCCAGGTAATAAAAATAAGGATGTTTCTGCTGACAGTATAATGGTTTGCAAAGAAATATAAAATATATTTTCAAAAACTATACAAGATAAACAATACTGTAATGTGCTTTTATTTTCTGTGATTCTTGATTCAATACAATTTTTTTTTTTAATTGTTGGTTTGTTAGGTTAGCATGTTCATGAGAAGTCAGGGAGCCCTCGCTGTAATGGTTTTAGTAAAAGACTTACTAGGCTTGTATCTAAGTTTATTGTAAGTTGTAAGGGCACACACTGTAATGATTTTAGTTGATTTGTTTATTAACCTAGCATCTTCCTTAGAAGTTGTAGGGAGCCCTCGCTGCAATGGTTTTAGTAAGAAAAATTTTAATTTAATAGGCTAGTATTAGAAGTTTATTTTAAGTTGTAAGAGCTTTTACTGTAATGATTTTAGTAAAAAAAGTGAAGAATTTTTGATTTTTTTTATTAAGCTAGTATGTATTATACTATCCTAAGTTAGGTAGCCCTCGCTGCAATGGTTAGGGAACTTATCTTAATGAAGTGCAGCAGTGTGGTAAAGCCTATGAAAAATTGTATAAACCTGATGCACTCTGTGTTAGGCCTACATCTCTAGGCCTACAATGTCATTATTAGGCCTATGAAATACATTATTTAGCCTACAGTTTTATGACTTTATAATTTATACCATTTGTCGAAAAATATTAATTTATATGATTTAAATTGAGATTTAAGGTAGTAACTAATACATTTTTTTGGTTATCGATACGTTCAAAAACATCCAGCTTTCGATCAGTAACAATTTACAATACAATGAATACTAAATGGTATTGATATTTCACTCTACTGGTGTAAAAAAAAACAAAAGTTATTGTAACGATCGTCGAACGCATACCATTTTTTTCGGACTGCCTTCACAGTCTTCATGCGTTTGGTACTACCTCCTCGACTATGTTACAATAGCTAGTCAAGTGAAGAAAATAAGGATATTTCTGCTGAAAGTAAGATGGTTGTAAAGATATAAAAAATGTATTTTTCAAAAAATTTACAAAATAAACATAATGTAATGTGTTATTATTTTCTGATGTTTTTTATTAATTTTAGTAAAATGTAATACAAATTGCATTCTCCTTAGAAGTTGTAGGGAGCCCTTACTGCAACGGTTTTAGCAACAAGAATTTTAGATTTATTAGGCTAGTATCTTGGAAGTTTATTATAAGTTGTAAGAGCTTTCACCAAAGTTATTGTAATGATCGTCGAACGCATCCCATTTTTTTCAGAGTGCCTGCACAGTCTTCATGCGTTTGGTACTACCCTCTTGACTATGTTACAATAGCTAGTCAAGTGAAGAAAATAAGGATATTTCTGCTGAAAGTAAGATGGTTGTAAAGATATAAAAAATGTATTTTCAAAAAATTTACAAAATAAACAATAATGTAATGTGTTACTATTTTCTGCAAATTTTTATTAATTTTAGTAAAAGGTAATACAAATTGGCTAGCATCCTCCTTAGAAGCTGTAGGGAGCCCTCACTGCAATGGTTTTACTTAAAAAAATAGATTTAATAGGCTATTATCTTAAAAAGTTGTAAGAGACCACACTGTAATGATTTTAGTAAAAAGTGAAAAAAAAAAATAAATTTTTTATTAGGCTTGTATAATAGTAGCCAAAGTTGGGGGCCCTAAGTTGATTTTAAGTTGTAGGGTGCCCTCGTTGCAATGCTTAGAGATCTGATCTTGGTGAAGTTCAGCTGTGTATGGTGGCCAATGAAGCATTGTATAAACCCGATGCAGACCGTGTTAGGCCTACATCTCTGGGCCTACAATGGCATGTGACGCATTGCATTGTTATGCCTATGAAATACATTATTAAGCCTATTGTTTTATGATTACCATTTGCCTAAAATATTAATTTATAGGATTTAAATTGAGATTTAAGCTATTAACTGAATACATTGATAATATTTATCATGAAATGCGATGTTTTTGTACCACCAATAAATGCTTCCCTGGATCGCTATTCAAACTAATACACTTTTATGGTTTTGTTGTTATTGTTATGTTTGAAAACATCCAACTTTCAATCAATAGTAATTTACAATACAATGGATACCAAATGTCATAGATATTTTGCTCTCCTGGTGATAAAAAAAACAAAAGCTGTTGTAACGATCGTCGAACCCGTACCATTTGTTGTGTCTGTGCAGTTCAGCGTTAGGTACATAACCGTTCGGCCATCGCTTCAACAGCTAGTCAATTGAAGAAAATAAGAATGCTTCTGCTGACAATAAGATGGGTACAAAGAAATATAAAGTATCTTTTCAACAAAATGTACAAGATAAACAATTATGTGTGTTATTATTTTCTGCAATTTTTTAATTAATTCTATTAAAAGGCAATAACATTTTTTGATTTGGCCAGCATCCTACTTAGAAGTTGTAGGGAGCCCTCGCTGAAATGGTTTTAGCAATAAAAAATTAAAAATTAATAGGCTAGTATCTTAGAAGTATATTATAAGTTTTACAGAGCTCTCACTATAATGTTGTATTAAAAAGTGACAAGAATTTTAGTTTTCATTAATATGCAAGATAATACTAGCTGAAGTTGGGGATACCCTTAAGTTGATTGTATGTTGTAGGGAGCCCTCGCTGCAATGGTTAGGGATCTGATCTTAACAATGTGCAGTAGTGTGGTAAGGCCTATGAAGCACTGATGGAGACTGTGTTAGGCCTACAACTCTGGGCATACAATAGCATATGATATACTGCATTGTTAGGCTAAGGGCAAACATATAGGGCTGCTGTTTTATGATTTGATAACAGTTGCCTAAAATATTAAATTATATCATTGAAATTGAGATGTAGGCTAGTAATATAATACATTAATAAAATTTACCATAAAATTACAATGTTATTGCATTTCTGATAAACCCTTCCGGAAGAAGACTCATGGGTACTCGGTTAAACTAAATACATTTTACTGTTTTGCAGTTATTGACGCATTTTAATCTAAGAGATACTGTAGATTATTAAAATTGTGAGGAGCCCTTCCTGCAATAATGAATAGTAAATCGTCAAGTGTCCTCACTTGAAATTTCCTCTTACTTGGGTACTAGACCTTAAAACCAAATCTTTATTATATACATTCAGTCAATATCTAAGAAAAAATCGTTTTTCTGCAGCTAGGTGTTTAACACACTTGCTTATAAATCAAACGTTCCAGGTTCAATCTTGTCCCAGCATTAGTAAATTATTTTCATGACTGTAAGCAATGCCACTATCTAAACCTCATAATGAGACTTAGACTTTATAAGAATGCATATATCAGGGGTGGATCCAGGGTGTTACGCCTCTCCCATTGTGTGTGGGTACTCAACAGCTCCCATCACCAGCGTGGTGCTACCACCTTTCAGAAATGCTTGATCTGCCTTGTATATCCATCCTTTTTGTTAGATGTGAGTGAAAAAAAAAATTACTACTAATAAATATATGCTAGATTAAACATTTAAATTGCACTGATTGGTTGAAAGAGTGCCATGAGATTAAAAATATACTATTTCAGCATGTTGGCACATTTATTATGTCACTTTACATAATAGTATATTATTTTGCAAAGTGATATCACTTTTATGACATCACTTGGCAATATAGTATACTATTTCAGGAAGTGACATCACTGACAGTTATGATGAGCAACAAGTCTTGTGTTTTGTGATGCGCCGAAAAAATATCAACTGCTTTAGCGTAGCCTGGACACCTCTCCAGAGTTTACCAAAAAAAAGTTTAATGTCGGGCAAGGATTAATATAAACATTTTTAAAATGTTTGATCTAGAATATAATATAAATATACGTTGCCTTGAGAGTTTCTGGTTAAAACTATGTGCCTTGTTGCCTCCAATTAGTACTGTTCACTTCGGAGCTGCGTCCCTCAGTGAATAGTGCTATTTTAGAGGCACCTTTGCCCATAGTTTTAACTAAAAACATTTAGTCATCTAAGATACTGTGAATAAATAAATAATATAATGCATGTGCCATGAACATAAATTGAGTAAACTCTTCCAAAACTGACCTTCCAGAAAACCAGACTACATGTTAAACTAGACTTTCTTAATTCCCAAAATACTGTAGTATAACAAATGTAAATGGGCTCTTTAACAGAACTGTTAGGAAAATCAGTTTTATGGAAGCTGACCTATAATACTTTTTTTTACATTAGCCCAATCAGTATTATAAATTAATATCAAAAGCATTATACAAACACCAAGAACACAGAGAAACTGTCTCAAACACCCAGCCACTTCATTAGGAGCCTGAACCACAAGCACTGTACCAATCGCTTCAAAATGCAGGCTGGTATTCTCAAAAGTTAGTCCAGGACTAACTTTAAAACAGCAATAGTTGATCTTGGACTATCCATAAACCTGGTTCCTCGGTAAAAAAAAAATTTAGAATGCTTTAGTCCAGGGTTTATAACTGGACAAATGTTAGAAACCTTTGAGAATACCATAGTCAGTTAGTCTCAGATTAAATCTGAATTTAATCCTGGACTAAAGTTAGTCCGCTTTCGAGAATATCAGCCACAGTACTTAACCGTAAAGTATCAAATGCTACTTGCCACATTTGTAATGCTTTGTTTCCATACTTACTCAAAGATATGTACATCTTTTGCAAAGTTCTTGCCACAGATCATCACATTATCAGAACACACTGGTTGGCTTCTAGTATAGAGTGCTACAGCATGCATATTGTAATATATTGATTAGTTTTAGGTTTCATCAATAGGGACCTGGAGTATAAATAGCATAGTAAATTGAGATGCAAATCATCTCTCATGCTTGAATTTAATCAATAACATTCAACCCATTTCAGTGGCTGCCAATCAACTTTGAAAACCGACTATCTTTCATCCATTGAAATAGAAAAAGTTCCAAGTTTACCTATGCTTACATTGGTTTCAAAATTTTGGGAGAAAAAGACCAATTTAGAATAAAATATTGGTTTTCTGCATGGTTGATTTTATGTATATGACTGTATTATATTGTAGTTTAAAAATTAATACATTAATAAATAGTTTTTGCAATAAACCAGCAATTAAATTTACCAGTGACTGATGAATGCTCATGCTACAGTCCAAGTTATCACATACATATTAAATTTGGTGTATTACAAAAAATTATTTACTAATATACTTAAATGCAGATGAAATTAATTGATAAATGTGAAGTCTCACCACAAAATGAGTCTCATGGTAGGAAAATTCAAAATTGAGTTATTTGTACTTTTTAATAGACCATACTATAAGCTGTAATTTACACTTTAAATGACATTCATTGGATAAGTAGATCCCAAGATATAAGCATTTCAAACACTTCAAATTCTTCAGGGAAGTTTTCATGTTTGGAAACATGGCCATAAAGTAAAAAAAAAAACAATTAAAAGACTATGAATCTCAGAAATGGCATGAATGATACTTTCCTGAATGAAAACTGAGCTAAAAAATATGTTATGAGGAAATGTACATACCATTCTACTCATATTATTAAAGCTGAAATTCTCAAAATTTTTACTTACTGTTTTAGTGTTTATCTCAATTTGATCCCATCTACAATGTGACTCATTTTGTTGTGAGACCTCCTCACAAATGTAATAACATTTAGAATTACCACAACCACAAAAATCTGTAAATGTAATTCACTCAAACTCACCATACAGAAGACGATGATTGAGAACAATCATTTTTATTTCTATCAACAATTCTGTATTTAAGTTTCGGCAATTAATTTAATAAATAAAAATACTATTTTCAACTTCCCTTTGAAAAAAATAACACCCTCAATCAAGGTGGATCTACCATGTTAAATTACTAGAAAGATCCACCTAGAACCACGGAGAACTACCTAGTAACTAGGTAGTATGTTTGTTTGTTATTGATACCTTTAATAAGTAATTGATTGTCATGGTGTCAGTTCTAATTACTCTGAAGGTCTATTAATAGCTGTATTTTCCTATTGTAGGCCATTGTTAGGTCCGCGCGAAGCGGACCTTAGAACCTCACTTATGTTCTTGTTGTTGTTGTTGTTGTTGTTGTTGTTGCGACCATAACTTTAAAAGCTAAAAACATTTAGGAATTGAAAGAAACTCTTTGAAAAAGAGGAAGAAATCCTCCCCCTCTCAAAAAAAACTTTTAGAAAGAGTAAGCAACTGAAAAAAAAACTTTAAAAAAACACTATGAAAAAGAGTTAAGAATTGAAAGAAACTCTTAGAGGTAGGAATTGAAAGAAACTCTCTTAGAGGTAGGAAATGAAAGAAACTCTCATAGAGTTAGAAATTGAAAGAAATTCTCTTAGAGTTAGGAATTGAAAGAAACTTTTGTAGAGGCAGGAATTAAAAGAAACTCTCTTTGAGGTGAGAACTGATAGAAAATGTCTTAGAGTTAGGTATTGACAGAAACTCTCTTAGAGGTAGGAATTGCAAAAAAACTCTCTTAGAGGTAGGAATTAAAAAAAAACTCTTTGAGGTGGTATTGATAGAAACTGTCTTAGAGTTAGGTGTTGATAGAAACTCTCTTAGAGGTAGGAATTGAAAGAAACTCTTAGAGGCAGGAATTAAAAGAAACTCTCTTAGAGGTGGGAGATGAAAGGAACTGTCTTAGAGTTAGGTATTGATAGAAACTGTCTTAGATAGAAACTGTCTTAGAGTTGGGTATTGATAGAAACTCTCTTAGAGGTAGGAATTGAAAGAAACTCTCATAGAGTTAGAAATTAAAAGAAACTCTCTGTGGGAGATGAACTGTCTTAGAGTTAGGTATTGATAGAAACTGTCTTAGAGTTGGGTATTGATAGAAACTCTCTTAGAGGTAGGAATTGAAAGAAACTCTCTTAGAGTTAGGGATTGAATGAAAACTTTTGAAAGTCTTAGCAACAAAAAAAATATTTGAAAAATAGTTATAAATTGAAAAAAAAACTCTTTGCAAATGTTGCAAATATTTAAAACTCTTTGAAAATTAGTCATGAATTGAAAACCAAACTTTGAAGAAGATATTGAAAAAAATTCTTTGAAAAAGAGTAAGAAAATGAAAACAGTGAGGAATTGAAAAAAAATATTTTATAAAAAGTATTGAATCAAAAATTAACTTGTTGATAAGAGTAATCAATTGAATAAACTCTTTGGAAAAGATTGTAAAAAATGAAGAAAAATATTGTTTATTAAGAGTAAGAAAATATTTTTTTTTAAATTTTGAAAAACAGTATGGGATTGACTTTCAGTGTGTTACCAAATCACCCTCATTTAATGTAAATACAGTAATTTTTTTATGCAAAATATATGACGAAAGGCCTAAAATACTTTCAATGCCTCCTTGCCCCCCTACCCCACCTTTTTATTAACCTTGAAGTTGGTAGAAAAATGTTCTTTGATATACATACCACATGTGAGGTCTTACCACAAAATGAGACCCATTGTAGGAAAATTCAAAATTGAGTTATTGATAACTTCTAATAGATCACAATGTAAATTTAAATCTAAACTTTAAATGACATTCATTGGCTGTAGATCCAAAGATATGAACATTTAAAGTTTTCATGTATGGAAACTCAGATTTGAGAAAATTGCCCATAAAGTAATCTAAAAATCAATAAACAAAAGACTATCGATCTCAGAAAATCTACATAAAGGACACTTTCCTGCATGAAAGTGGACTTAAAAAGTATATTATAATGAAATACAAGTACCATAATACTCATAATTGATTAAAACTAAATTTCTCAAAGATTAGACTTCAGATCTATTTTAGTGATTATCTCAATTTTATCTTTCTGTGACTTATTTTGTGGTAAGACCTCACATATACCAGTTACTCAAGCAGAAGGAGAGGTAGATGGTATACTCTACTTCTTTGTGTTAAGTGAGATCTAACCTGATTTTTTTTTAGTTGGAGAAACGAATATAAAGCAATTCCTAAAAATTAATAGTGCGACTGAAAACACATTTTTATTGGAATAGCAGTGGAGAGCATATTAAGTATTTTTTTATGGTCAATTTGTATAAATATTGTTTTGTTTTCTTTACTGATATAATAGAAATGTATGATTTCTTCAGTACTATTTTAGAAACCCATATCAAAGAGATTGAATTGACTTTTGGAGATGTCAGGACAAAAAAAGTCTACTTTGAAGAAAATCTGAAATGGCTCAAGTGCCATTTGGATACCACTGCGCTCCAAGTTATCCCTGAACACATGAAAGACACGACTGTAGATGAGATTCAAAAGACAGCTTTACTAATAGAGGAGGAATTAAACACATTAGAACAAGATTACAACAGAGAGGTATAATATTATACTAATTTCTCATAATACATTTTGAATTTCCCACAGTCATGGACATGCATGTTCAACTTCATTTTCTTCTGTTGACCACTTTGTTTATGTAGCCAGCTCTCTGATGATTCCACAACATAGATTTATTATTAACAACTAACTGGTGAACTTCCATCAAATTATATTCCCAAAATACAGTTCTATGAAAGTGCCTACAAAGAGAACAAGAGCATCCGCTCATCAGGTCCGCGCTTCCACTGCAATTTTTGGGTGTAAAAGCATTCTTCCATTATTGATTAATCTAACACTAATAGGCCACATCACATGGATTTAATGTTCTAAAATATTTTGTAGATTTTGCAGTAAAATTGTTTGTAAGAGCAAATTAAGATATATAATTTAAGATAAAATGTTTATTCGAACACAATTTAAATGTAAAAAAAGAACGAAATATCCAAACCCTACTTTGGTGGGAATTGAACCTTCGCTTTTGTAGAACAGTCCTGTTAAACGATGTCGTAAATGACTGAGCTACTCATGCCCTTGTTGAAATTAGCCGTATTTTACACTGCTTGATGAAACGCGTTTTTGGTCTTGTGGGTGTAGGGGACACTTGGGGTGTAACTAAAAATGGGCGATGAACATTTGTTGGAAACGATGTATCATTTATGTGTACACAATTTCATGCATGTCCGTTCAAAACTGGCGATGCTAGACGCTTTTAAAGTTATGGTCGCAACAACACCAACAACAACAAGAAGAAATGAGTGAGCCCCTAATGTCCGCTTTGCACAGACCTAAAACTATATTTGGAATCCAACTGATCTATTTCACGCTCCATTATTGTTTTGAACGCATGGTGATCAAAATCACAGTCGCATATGGTGCACTGATAAACCTTTAATAAAGTATTGAATTCATCAAACAGCAGAGGTAAATTTAATCCAAAATTTAAACACATTGACCAAAGTATATAAAATAATTGAATAAATTGTGTGAAAATACAATCATTATAAAACAGTTGTCATCATTTAACTTGCTGCTGAAGGCATCCATTTGAAGTAGGTGCCTACAGATAATTCCAATCCTTTAGTGTTAAGTTCACCATCTAGTGGGTTATAATAAATCTATGACATACAACAAGAGAATTGAAAATGTTATCTATCCACATAATCCTTAATCTACCTCTGCTTGCACTCTGCTCATTCTACACCATTCTTTGATGTCATCCATCCACATATTCCTTGGTCAACCTCTGCCCCTACTTCCATCCATCTGTCTCTTCCAGTGTGTTATGTTGCTTGTTGGCTACTATGGAATTCCACTCTTTATACTGTGAGTTTCTTACACATTGTCAATACCTCACTCCACAGCATTCTTTGATGTCATCCATCCACATACGCCTTGGTCTATGTCTGTCCATACTCCCTTTCATCTTCACTTCCAGTATCTTAGGTTGCTGGTTGTCTATCTTGGACTTCCATTCCTCATTATACCGTGAGCTTATTACATATTGCCAATACCTCATTCCACAACATTCTTTGATATCATCCATCTATATATTCCTTGATCACCTTTGCTCCTACTTCCTTCCATCCCTTCCAATAGCTTATTGCTCATTGTCTACCATGGAATTTCGTTCATTTTATACCGTGAGGTTCTTAAACATTACCAATATCTCATTTTACACCATTCTTTGATGTTATCCATCCATGTATGGATTGGTCTACATCAGCCTCCTTCCAACTTCCCTTCCAATATTCTATGTTGCTGGTTGGCTATCATGGAATTCCATTCCTCTTTATACTGTGAGCTTATTACACATTGCCAATATCTCATTTCACACCATTCTTTGATGTCATCCAAACACATATTCCTTGGTCCACCTCTGCACCTACTTCCTTCCATTTTCCTCTTCCAATATGTTATGTTGCTGGTTGGCTACCATGGATTTTCATTCCTCTTTATACTGTGAGCTTATTACACATTGCCAATATCTCATTCCACACCATTATTTTTTATGTTATCCATCCATGTATGCCTTGGTCTACGCTAGCCTCCTTCCATCTTCCCTTCCAGTAAATTATGTTGCTGGTTGGCTACCATAGATTTCCATTCCTCTTACATACCGTGAGGTTCTTACACAAATTGCCAATATCTCATTCCACACCATTCTTTGATGTCATCCATCCACATATTCCTTGGTCAACCTCTACCCCTACTTTCTATCAACTCTCTCTTCCATTATGTTATGTTGCTGGTTGGTTAACAAGGATTTCCATTCCTCTTTATACCATGAGGTTCCTACACATTGGCAATATCTCATTCCATACCATTCTTTGAAGTTATACATCCACATATGCCTTGGTCTGCCCCTGCTTCTATCTTCCCTTCCGATATCTTATGTTGCTGGTTGGTTACCATAGAATTCCATTCCTTTTTATACTGTGAGCTTATTACACATTGCCAATATCTCATCCATATATTGCTTGGTCAAACTCTGCCCCTACTTCCTTCCATTTTTCCTTCCAATATCTTATATTGCTGGTTGGCTATCATGGATTTCCATTCCTCTTTATATTATGAGGTTCTTACACATTGCCAATATCTAATTCTACACCATTCTTTGATGTCATCCATCCACATATTCCTTAGTCACACTCTGTCCCTATTTCTTCCATCCTTCTCTTCCAGTATGTAATGTTGCTGGTTGGTCTGTCCCTTCTTCCTTCCATCTTCCCTTCCAATATCGTATGTTGCTGGTTGGCTGCCATGGATTTCCATTCCTCTTTTTCAACTGACCTTTTTACACATTGCCAATATCTCCTTCCTCAACATTCTTTTATGTTTTCAATCCACGTATTCCTTGGTCTACTTCTTCCCCCACATATCCTCCCCCCCCCCCAAAAAAAATGGAAGCGGAATAACCAAAAAGTAAAATTAACTACTGTCCATGAGGCTTTCCAAGCATTGGGAAACCGAGAATAACATATATATAATTAAGTTTAAACTATGATAAGAAGACTTCAAATAAAAAAATAATCTCTATAATGTATGTATTATTAAATTCCATCATTACTCTTGCTACTTATAGCTCAATAACTCAATTGGTTACAAAGTCACTGTGTTGTGTGCTGAGCTGTGGAGAATTGCTGGTTTCCGGTTCGGTTGAATACATCACCACCCTTGTATCCTTGTATCCCTTGTATTTCTGGAGGGTCGAAATACATCATAATAGTCTACCATCTTTTAGATGAGACATTAATCCGTTGATATTATGTACAACTTGGTAGTGTGCACGAAAAGGGACGCAGTGCACTCTTTGGAAAAAGTAGGGCATTGTCTCCCAGTGTACTGCCCATTCACCACCAGAACAAGCCCACTGGGATAAAGTCCACTTCGGACTTGTGGATTATTCTTGGTGTCTCAGAACACGAATAAATCAAATAAAAAATCAAGTTATGCTCCGAAAACATCCGGATTGCTCTAGAGACAGATGTGCCAAGGTCGAACAGGGATGAAGTCTAACAACTACAGTAATGCTCTGAACAGCCTATATGTTGATGTCTGCATCTAGTACAGTACTTCGAGAGGAAGATTCCCCAGACAATATATAAAACAATTGAAAGCAGAGAGCTTAAATGCCTTTGTATGAGCAAAGGCATGCTTCAAGTGGAAACCATACTCTAACCAGTAAAAATCGAATAGATATATTTAAGAACAGATACAATGAGTAAAAAGTATATGTGAGGTCTCACCACAATATGAGTCTCATCGTAGAAAAATCCAAAATTGAGTTATTGATACCTTCTAATAGACCATAATATAAGTTGAAATTTAAACTTTAAATGACATTTATTTGCTAAGTAGATCCAAAGATATGAACATTTGAAGTTTTCATGTATGGGGACATAGATTTTAGAAAATTTCCCATAAAGTAATCTAAAAATAAATAAAGAAAAGACTATCGATCTCAGAAAATCTACATGAAGGACACTTTCCTGGATAAAAGCAGAAAAAAACTATATTATAATGAAATACACGTACTATGGTACTCATAATTGATTAAAACTAAATTTCTCAAAAAATTTACTTCAGACTTATTTTAGTGATTATCTCAATTTTATCTCACCTATTATATACCTCATATATAGATTCAAGTCATCTGATTGGTCAAACAGCAGATGATAATTCCAACCATCAAATTCCCAGGGAAAAAGTGACTATCACATATGTGATAGTACTTTTTTTCCTCATGATAGTAACTTTTTTCCCTATCGCGATGTCATTTTCTAGGCCCACCAAACTAGGCTTTTTGTTTTGGTAATTGCGACCTCTACGGCCTTTGATCATGCATTACGGTTCAGCGAGTAGCCGAACGACGATAAACAGAGGAAACATTTTGAAAGTGAATAAACAGTACAAAGGAAATCTTTGGTCTATTATTTTTTAAAACTTTTGCAAATTTATGTTGAAGTTGGTATTAAAAATGAATACCCAGTCCATGACCAAGGCTAGTCTTTTACCAAAAATATACAATTGTAGAACAATGAGTGTTCATCAATGGGCTAGGGGCCTAAGCCTCGTCGTAGGAACTCTTTTCATTAGATTTACTAAGTCTAGACTACTAGGACTAAATGAAATCTATGTATGAGGATATAAAACAAATATTGACTGCTCTATATTCGGGGATAGTGAGATCTGCTGTCCCTCGGAGATGAGAAGACCGGAGCCTACTATTTTCCCTCGGGCCTGCAGCCCTCGGAAAGATAGTAGGCTCTGGTCTTCTCATCACCTCGGGACAGTTATCTCACTATCCCCCTCATGACCAGTCAATATTTGTATACTATGTAATTCATTTTGTGGTGAGACCTCACATATTTTGACCCTCAATAAAATTTCATAACATTACAATGAATGGTTAGATAATAGATGAAATTAAATTACACAGTAACTCAAATGAGAAAAAATGAAGACAATGTGAAAATTTCGAATTATTTAATCATTTTCAACAATACTGATAATTACAAATCATCCATCCATATCTATGCAAAAGCATTTCAGAAAATAATAAAGTCGACCAATAGGGAATTTTAATCAGATGGGCCTTTTATAAATAATTATGAGATCAAGTATGAATAAAATTGTGAAAATTTGCTTTGAAAGTTACAAAATTTCTATGATTTTCTACAATGTTACCACGATGTTGTTACAATTTCTTGCAAATTATAGCCAAACTTGACTTGGAATTGACGTCCAAGCAGTATATTTGTCTGGAGTTTTTCTCTTGATTTCCTGCCCATTCAGTGTAAAGTGGAAAAATGAGTTATGGTATTATCAATTTATACCATTCATCATCAGGTCAACGATCGACGCAGAGTGTTACTTAAAGCCTTTTTTCCTATGGATCCTTAATTTCAAAAATGGCGATTTGAAACGATGATTTTGATCAGTGATTTTGAAAAAAATACCAGTTTTCACAACGATTGACAGGAAAAGGAGTCACTCTCGACGTTAATTCCGATGTCAACAAAAGTTAACGATTTGAATCGTCAATGTTGAACAGACTTATTTATAAAAATTGCAGTGTAAAAGGTATTTGTTTTATTGCGATTTTAATTCGTCGCAAGGATACAGTATACGAATTTCGTTGAGCATAGTGTACTAAATAGCAGAAATATAGCGGTCCAGCGTGATTCAAATTTTATCGTTCATTTTAAACTTTTTTAGAACGATTCAAAATGCTGTTTCAAATCGGCGATTTTGGAATAATGATCAACAGGAAAACAGGATTAAGGCCTGTGTTGATATTGGACTGGCTGAAATATTTATGAAATCATACCATATGCTTCTCAATGTTTTACGAACTATATATAGTATACAAAATTCATGACATTCTTAACATGTCCAAAATTTCACAAATTATGAAGAAATTAGTACGAAGTAGTACAATATTATTATATTATTACTGTTAATTACAAAAGGATGGAGTTATCCCAAAATGATTATTGAGCTCAATCCAGACTATCAATATGTATTTGACAAAAAAATTTGATATGCCTATATATGCTCATGATGATGTCACACCATGACCATATATAGAAATATCATTACTGTACCCTATATGAGTATCATCAAAGTTTGTTGTCAAATAAATTTGGTAGTCTGGATTGAGTTTAAGGTAATAATACATGAATTTCTTAATCAGTATAATGAAGTTAACTCTACAATTATAGTAGAAAGAAAACAAGATTCAAATGTATGTATGTATATATGTATGTGACATTAAATCATTTTAATTTTGAAGCACATGGCAATGATTGTCAATAATAATTCATCACAGGACATTGGCTAATTGATTATGCAAGTTTTGTTGGACTTCACTTAAGATGTCAAATTAATGCTGCTGCAGTTACTGCAGTAATTTAGTTACAACAGTATTAGTTCAGAAGCTAAAAAACAAATTACGTACTTTTGAGATGTGACCTTTGTGTCAGTACAGTCACCAAATAATATATAATATCACTGGATTACTGCGGTAACTGATATAGACTTGTACCCCATTCAGACTAGCATCGCGTTGCGATCGGTTGTAGCAATTGCGACAACCAATCACACCCAATCACAAAGTAAAATCGTGTGTGAATGCTTACCAATAATAATCGATTTTAATCGATATCGCAATTGTTACTGGTTGCGATTGGTTGTTACAATCTTTATTACTCACAATTCCCACTGAATCCGATTGCAACAAATTCCACAGGCACTGATTGGCTCGATTGGCTGAGATCAGAACACTATCACCGAATAAACTAACAACAAATTCTGTGACGCACTGTTACGAAGTAAAGTGTGTGTATAAATGCATTTGAAATTTGTGATTTGTTGTGATCGGGAATTGGATTACCACCGATTACATCGCAACCGATTGCGATGCGATATATGCGATGCTAGTCTGAATAAGGTATTAATAGAAATAGACTTATATACTTATACTTTTAAATGGTTTCTTAATCTTATATGCATTTGATTTTTTTTCTAATAGATCGCTGTTCCATTTGATAAACAGTTTAAGGAATTTCAAGTACTTCGCAAAAAAATTATAACTGATACAGTTTTGAAAAGTGCATATGATGACAAGCAGAAGTGCCAACCTCATGATCATTGGTAAGCTTATATCCTAGTCAACTTAGATGAAATACATTTGTTAGTTCTCACCACAAAATGAGTCTCATGGTTGGAAAAGGTAGTTAGGGGACCTACTAAACACCACTTACAACACTGGCATCCATCAGAGAACTACTGGATACCACCAGATCTCAATTCAAAACAAAATCTCACCACCAGAGAGTATTTACCTAATTGCTTGAGAAAATATATATTTCAAACCTTAAATTTTTTGAGAATTTCTTTAAAACTTTAGATGAATGTTCGATTACATGCAACATGAATGCATGTCTCTTATGCGATCCTGTGAACTATAGAGCGCTAATCAAACAGCAATTAGCTTTGAAATGTACATTTTGTTTGCATTGCGTTTTGGTGGTCTTTTGTGGTTCTACAGTGGTTGCCACTTTCGCCTGGTAAATTTTTTTGTGCTACCAATCGGTTGCCGCGAACAGCTCGATTTCTAACTTTGGGGGTCGACATCGTGGCTATTGCCCAGTGCAGTCTAGCGCTGGCTTACCGTGTCTTCTAACAATGGCAAAAGTGGATGCAGAATTCAACGGAAAACGGTCTAAATACAAAGAAACTATACAAGATGTGTTGTTTACTTATAGTCTTAGACAGTAAACACAAAAAGTCTATGCACAATATGCAGGCTAGGCAGCTTGAAGGTGGATGGAGGCCTGCAAGCCACTATCTCAGCCTTTTGTCGATGTCACCCTTTTCTCATAAGGCATTGCAGATTGCAGCCTGTCCGCTGTAGCCGATAAGTGGCGCACCATATTGTGAATCCACTGAATTAATTAAAACAAAATGTGTCAAGTGACTTGGTGATCTAAATTTGATCGCATCTGTGATACACCTCTTTTTGTGGTGAGACAACTTTTTAGTTACTTTTTCTCTATTCAGACTAGAATTGTATTACGATCGTTGTAAAGCAAATTCTAAACTCAAGCGAATGTTCTCACCTGTACTGAGTATTCTGTACATTTACACATCAGCGTTGGGCAAAACAAATTATATCAATTAACAATAATTAATCCGTTAATAATAATTACATTTGATTGCATCACAACCAATTGCATTTCAAGTGTAGTCTGAATAGGGTATTTTTTACCAACTGGTGGTAGTCTGTATGCTAAATCATGGAAATCATTTGTGGCAGAGCCAGGCCAAAGGAGGGATAAGTAAAAATTGAAAATTTAGTTTTAATTAAGAAACTACACTAATGCTATTTTTAACATGGAAAAATCAGATTCTTAGGATGTTTCTTTGTGAAGCTATGAACAATCAACATTTACAATGTAAGTTTTGAGAAAAGGGCATTTAAAAATTGCATATCAATACAGTTTGAATGAGCAGGGTCATCTTATATTGCATGTTTTTTGAATGAAATAAAAATGAAATAATTTTTTTTTTTTCTGGCTGTTGTGGAAAACTAGCTTTGCAACTTATCCTTTCCTTTGGCTTGGCTCTGCCACATTTATTCCTGGTTTGAATTTAAAGGGATTCTATTGAATGATGTACACTCATCGAAATGGGTTTACCACAAACAATCACCTCGAAAAGGACCTCATTGGAGCACGTTTTTTTGTTTTTTAGTTCATGGGGGTAGGCAGAATCGAGTCAAAGAATTGCAGTCATGATGATGACAGTTATGATGGTGATTTTGATATAATACTGATGGTGTTGACTCTTTGTATTTATTGTTGATGATGATGATGATGATGATGATGATGAAGATAATGGTGGTGGTGGTGGTGGTGGTGGTGATGATGGTGATGATGGTTTTATTTTTTATTTAAACCCCATTTTTAACAATTATATTTTAAATCTTTTCTATGTAAACTAAGACATACTTTAAAGTATTGTATTTTAAGACTTTTAGTATAATTTTAAGGTTTTTTTTATATAAACTAATAAGTGTTAGCATATTGTATTTTAAGTCCACTGTATTTATAATTTTAATGTTTTAAGGTATAAACTTTTGTCATCGTTTTAAGAAACAGGACCATATGAAAAACAGGTTTTTACATCAAAATGATATGTTTATCCTGTATAAATATGTTCAATAAATCAATCAATCAATAAATGGTGGGGATGATGATGATTGTGATGGTGATGATGGTGATGGTGATGGATGATGGGTGATGATGATGGATGATGATGACGATGGTGATGATGATGGTGATGGTGATGATGATGATGACAGTGATGGTGTTGGTGATGATGATGATGATGATGATGGTGGTGGTGGTGATGATGATGAAAATGATGATAATGATGGTGGTGGTGATGATGATGAAAATGATGATAATGATGGTGGTGGTGATGATGACTAGTATACAATGACAACAGCTATGATAATAGAAAATAAAAACAAATGACAGTAAGGACTAAATATATTGTGGTACACAATTTTAGAAGACAATTTCCTTACTATTTCTATAAACTATAGTTGCACTAGATTTGAAGTTCTTGTACAAGAAACAAAAACAATTGCTGATCAATTTAAGGATGATAAACGTGCCAAGCGCCTTGCATATAATGAAGAACAGATTCATAAGATGGACAAGTAAGTAGCAGGTTTAGCAGCCCACACCGTAATGCCAAATTTTGAAATGTGACAAGCAAGCGTTTTGAATTCTAACAATAAACGAGGCGAAGATTTTTATTACATGATATGTTGTTTCTTTACAAATGTGTTAATTCTTGTTTTAGCTGTGATTTTGTACA
>JAOTQE010061070.1:0-18653 GCA_025631205.1 Nesometra sesokonis | reverse complement strand
AAAAACCTCAAAAAGGCTGGAAGCCTCTTAAATTTTTATCATTTTTCAGTGTAAAAATGTTATTAAACAATTTTTAAGTACACTAATTTCTATTCTCAAGTTCTTAACTTTGATATGAGCATGTTAATTTCAAAATTAATGTCATTGATTTTTTGGTCATTTTCAAGTGACAATACTTCTTTAAACCAATGTTTAATTTATTTTTTAGCACAATTGGCCCAGGGACTCTCATCAACATTAAGCAGTAAAAACCTCCAATACAACTATCAGCGGTCCCACAGTAATCATTAATAAGTAATCAAGCAACAACTTTTCTAGAATTAATGCTTATAATTAATCAAAAATAATGATTAAGAAGCAATATTTGTGGGGGTGTTCAGCATAATAACATCCCATCTAGAACAATATTTAAGTATTACTGCATGGCAGTTTTAATGTAAGGTGAATAAACTGTCACGACTAACAGTCTACAGGGTTGAATTGTGTGTGTGGTGTGAACATGCAACAACTTTCTTTTTCTCTAAGGGTTATCGTGAAGAAATAATTGTCATTACTTTCATGACAAATATTAATGTTTGCTCAGTGAAACCAGATGAAATTGTTTTTACATTTAATGTTTATAGCATTTAATAAAAAAAAACCTATTTGTCTTTTCCCTTAAAGTCTCTGCTTCAACTTTGTCATGGTGTCATAAAAAAACAAGTTTTTTATCAGTAACAAGAGCAACTGCTCACCAGGCCCGCACGTTCACTGAGATTTTGGGGTGTCAAGCAATCTTCCAATAATTACAATGACATTAAAATTCTAAGATATTTTTGTAGTTTTGACAAAGCAGTTTGGAAGAGAAAATTAGCTAAAAACATTTCAAATATTTAAAATGTTTATGCATACACACTAAAATTTTTTTTAAATGGGAAAAGAATAATTTTTAATTTTTTTAAAAATATTAATTATTATGTTGCATGTAACGAGAATTAAACTCATGACATTATGCGTTATTAGAATGGTCGTGTTAAATGATGTCTTAACCAACCGCATCACTAAAGTGTGATAAATGCACTTCTATTTTAGAGTTCTTGTATTTTTTACTGTTCTACGGTGAAACATGTTTTTGGTTTTGTGTATCTAGGGGACATCCGGAGGTGTAACTATAAAAAGTGCGATAAACATTTGTTGGGAATGGGGTAATTTATGTGTGCAAAATTTTATGCACATCCGTTCAAAACTGGCGATGTTGGATGCTTTTAAAGTTATGGTCGCAACAACACCAACAACCCCAAAAACAAGAACATGAGTGAGGCTCTAAGGTCCGTTTTGCATGGACCTAAAAATACCTTAACAGGTATCTGGGTTAACAAAATATAATTACAATATTATTTGCCACAAAAATGTTGGTTTTAAAAGCTAAAAAGAGTAAAACTAAACTGAACTTTCTTTTTACATAAGGGTTATTTGGTATTTGTAGCAGAATAAATAGTGTTCTCGTCTATCCACAAACAATGGGTGCTGAAATAAACTAGAGGACCAGGAGATTCTGTAAAAGGTGCACTGGGATCTCAAAAAGGAACATAGGCCAGGAGTTAGTCCTTATACCAAGATTTTTTCCAGAACAACAATCTGAGAGAGACCACCTTGGCAGAGTATTCATAACATCTTGGAACATACATTTATTTTATTAAAACAATTTCAAAAATATGTGTGGTACACATCCCCCATCCCCAAAAAATATACAGTATATTTCATCAAAATGCAGCGAAAAAATACAAAGCACAGATGAAGAACAAACTTTAAGTCTAGCTTGTCGCAGTTGGTACTTAAGCAGGGTTATATGGATATGTCCTACAGGATAAGAAGCAATACAAAGGACTATAATAAATACATATTTACATATCTTAGGCCATGTTTCCGGATGAACAAATTATGCAATAAGTTATCGCAATAAAAAAGACCAGATTATACAAGTTTTGTAGACACAGATGTTTAGCCTATTCTAATGGAAGCAAATTGTCATAATTATCTGTTTCAATTCAATATTATTTGATACATGACCTAAATGTGATAAATTTTACCATTGACCCAATATCAACTTTGATATTATTCTTATTGCGATTCACTGTGACAAAGAGGGAAGTCGCCAGAAATTTTATCGTGTAGCCCGCTTAGAAAAAAAAACAAAGCATTATGGTCTACATTGAGTTTGTGGAGTTGCATTTTTAAAATTTACTTGATTTGATGGTTTATTTGATAATCCTAAAATTTTTACAGGAACCATGACATGACCGTAGGGTGGAAGACAGAGCACATACTTACTTTGCATTGTAGCCTTTAGCAGGCATATGTACTTGGTTTGGCGATGCTGTCATTAGCCCATTGGTATGTTGTAAGATGGCAAGCCATTCAGCATCATAACACAGTGAATATGGTGCTTCCTCCTTGCTTGCGATCTCTAAAACCTACAGTGGAAAACAGTACGTTTAATTTAGGTCTAGGTATCAATTTATTTTAATAATTTAATAATAATAATTTTAATTATAACTTAGAATTCATACAACATAAATTCAATAAAATTTAAAATCAAATACACGTAAAAAATAGAGTTATTATTTGTCTTTAAACAGATATGTTTTTACATTAGATTTGAAAAACAGATAAATTCATAGAATGTAAAAGGAAAGGTGGTAACAAATTTTAAAGAGTAATCACAGCAAAAAGAATGTTCTTTTCCCAATTGTTTAAAGTTTGTTTTAGGAACAGAAAGCAGATTCTGACTGGAGGAACAAGGGATAAATGATTGTGTATTTGAAAAGGAGGATTGACAGTTCTAACAACATTTGTTGACTCATCGTTCAGTGCAAAGCCCACAGTTATCCATTCAAGCACAGACCTTCATACAGCCCATCTTGCAAACCCTTAACTGGTCCCCAAATCCTTATCTAGACCTTGATCATGACCAAAATTCAATCAGTGGGACATTAGTACATGCAGCACTAAGTACAATCTATTAGTATTTTTTTTTGTGGCAAACCAACAACATAACTATAACAGGGGGTGAAGATAATAAATAACCTCCTTCCAACCTCCATACTTGGTAACAGGATGGTCTATTAACATAAAACAGAGCCCAATTGTGTAATGTATCTAAAACCTAAAATAAAATCTCATCATGACTTCATACTTATTTGAATTTTTTTGATAAAAACAAAATCTGAAAGTAATAACTCATTAAGACTGTACTTATATAAAGCATATATAATTGATGGCTGGTGAATTGCGATACATCGTATTTGACATTATGATGAATAATATAATAATCGCACATGGCATGCATTATCCTTCAAAGACATACGAACCAATCAGAAAAAAGAAATAGATTACAGGTAGATTGTCGACAAATTTCAGTGTTTTTTGGTTGCCATTTCATAAATAATAATTAAGAAACTGTATGACACTATTAAAAGCCCTCATAAACTTTTTAATTTCTTTTTTTTCTGGTAAATAAAACTATTTAGAGTCTCTTTCACACAGAACTGTACAAAAGCAAATTCCAAATGTGAAAGGGTTTTTCTCTCCAGCAGCACAGTGTTAGCATCCAATAAACCACTTCAGAGCCTAGACATTGCCCTATACTACAGTCATGAGTTTTGGCCTATACTCTGTATGAATAAGTGTATAATTTACAAGACATATATTCGTGTTAAACACAGAGCTTGAGATGTCTCATTTTTTCCTGTTAATAGTGATCGTATGATATTTTTTTAACTATTTTTTTTTGTATTAATTTATATTTGACGGATTTTAATATTTATATTTTCCATATTTATTATCATTTTATGAAGACACCCCTAATCGATATGAGAACAATTGATCTATGTTCAAATCAATTAATAAAAATAAATAAGCCTATGAAATTATTACATGGCAGAGGATCTGTGTTATTTTCAACTTGTTCCTTAATCTTTTATGGGGTCATCAAATTAATGAGGTTTCTTCCAAATGTTATCATTTAATGGTTTGTATTCATTCCAACTATATAAGTGTCTAGTCCTCCGACATATCCAATAGTGTATTCATGCTCCCTATCCAAATAATCTGGGCCATAGGGCACAAAATGAAAACATTTAACACAACCGCCTCTCAAAATATACTTTATCAAAAAACTCAACCACTTTTTGTGGGAAGACTAGACTGAAATTAATGTCTGTCGCCAATGATTATTTTACAGTATTAAATGTATTTATCTCTTATTTTATTCCTCCTACTCAGTTTCCGTATAAAATGATTATTCATAACTGCCTTCCATATCTTTCAACATTTAAAATCTAAAACAGACACTTCTAAATTGTCTATACATGACAGTAGTTTTCGCTTTTGCTTGTCCTTGACAACTTATTTTATATGTCATGTATCTTTGTTTTGTTATTGTATTAGTTATTTGCCAAATTTAATAAAATTTTTAAATAAAAATCTGACATATTTAGAATCGCTAGTTTATAGGGCATATTGTACAATGGAACCATTATAATGAAGTGGTGTAATTGCATTATCTTCAACTGACAATTTGTTGTATTAAACATTTGTTACACCTTCTCTTTGGACACATTTCAGACAGAAAACAAGTAATCAGAATTTAAATTTCCGTATTAAAGGATCAAATGCCAATGACACCTATCGAAAATATTTCCACCATTAAGTCGATTTTGAAAAATTCTGGCATCTCTGCTCCCTTCACTTGTTTCAAAAGTTGATTTACAGTGGCATTAAAAGCCATTTATCCATTGTACATGTGGTTGCGCCAAGAGGAATGATTTGCAGTATTTTCTGCGTGAAAGTAGCCTTGGTGATCTGATACAAAGACATGCTTGTCAAGTGGATCAGGACAAGCTTCTACAGGAACAATTAGCTACTAGTATAAAGGCATCTCTCAGTTGTTACAATTGACATTAATTATGACTAAATCTTAACTTGTAATTAAATGTTAATTTTCAAGGTTATGTTGCCATTACACAATACATTACGACAAGTGTTTTGACAAATCAAATTTAATGAAGCAGGATTTTCGTGTAGGTCAATAAATACCATCAGCTTTCAATAATGGATGTTAGTCTTAAAAAAAAACATTTTTTCCTTTATTCATTGTCCCTATGAAAAAGGCCATGTTCAGAAGTCTTTTTTATTAAAAAGACATTAATTTAAAATGTCTTTACATTTGTATATCCAACTCAAAAAATTATATTGGAATGTGCCTCACAACATAATTGTTATATTGTGAAAACACTTCCTTTTGTTTCTGTACTGTTATGTAAGGTCAGTTTTAGCTTAAAAAACAAATTCTTCTTGCAGTTTCCCTATATTAAAAGGACAAACAGTATTAGTAACTGTATAAGTATTTTTAAATGTTGCCTTTTTCAGTTTTTACTTGAGTTGAAGTTAGTGAAAATACATAACTGCACAAATGAAAGTGTATAATATATAAGGTTAGAGCATGAAAGTGTACACCTCCCTGGGAAGAGGGTCCACTGCTATTCTTAATACACACGAGTTGATACCAATCTGCTATATGGGGAAAATGCCGCTATTGTCTATAGTGGATGCATGAGTTTGATGAGTTTGTGATGGCAGCACATAAATACAGTAGTTTAAGGCCTATATTTGGAAAAGAGTGCATAAAATCACATTATCTATACCAGTTTTTAAATGAAATATAAAGGCATGATTTTATAAGAACAATAGTACTGGAAAACAGGTTTTAAACCATGATAGGTTTTGAATGTTTGATAAAGCTCAGAATTTATAAGAATATTAATATTTAATTAAATAGGCCTTTCTAATGTTGAGGAAAATGATTTACATGTATCCATCCCTGCATTTGTATAGAATTTCCACTAAAAATAATTTATAAAAATTCTGAAGGGGTGGATGTCCGGACCATCTACACTACCACCCTTCCCGAATCCGTCACTGTACCACATGTATATTTACTGTAGGAGCATTTTTAGGCATACATTCATGTAACTTTTTTTTTCAAAAGTCCTCATCTAAAAATATCAATTTTCTTCTCTCTTTTTGATTTAGGTCGAGTTGACTTATGGATAAGGTCGTTTGGGGGCGAGTTAACTTGGGGGTGGGGAGAGTTTGCTTGATGACAGGCTGACTTGGAGATGGGTTGAATTGGGGACGACTTGACTGAGGACGAGTTAGTTTGGGAAGAGATAACCTGCACCATGCTTATTGCTGCTAATAGCCAAATCCCTATGCCAAATTTGAATCGGTATTTGAATTTTGCAAATTTATTTCCAAATTAGCCAAATAACTAATGAATGAAACTCATTTTTTTATTAAGTATTATTTTGGAAGTTTTGGCTCGGCAGAGGCCTAGCTAGGGCCTCATCATCATTTTGAAGATAAATTAGCTAAATTAATAAATTTCTTTCAACTTAACCACAGTCTAGGCCTAATAATAAGATAATAATTGTTGTTAATATTGTTATTATTAGGCCAAGTAAGTAAAATTGTTAGTTTCATGCCCAGGATTTGAAGATTATTGTTGTTGATGCAGGGCTTTCATATTATATGTTAAAAAGTTTGTTCACCACAGTTTGTAGAGGGCGTTGTGTCTCGAGCGGAACACATTTTCAGTCTAAGTGGACCCTCTTTCCCTATACACTCTTTGGTTGTATGCATTTTAGTTGTTATTATTTGTAAATATTCTCATTCCATGGGGGAATTTATAAAATTGATAACTTTACCATACTGATTTGGCTATAAGCCCACCCAATATCCAAGTTATTTTATTCAATGTATTACAGTCTACACAACCCTGGGTATAAGCCCACACAAAAACTAACTGTGATTCCATACTCAATGTTAGTAGGCTTATAGCAGGCTATAACTTTCCACATCACACACTGGTTGGGATTCTATCAGTGAAGTAGGCTATACCAGGATTAGTACAGTAATTGTAATTATCTCCGCCAAAAGAAGTTGGAAGGAGGTTGTTTTCACTCATGTTTGTCTGTCTGTGTGTGTTAGCAAGATTCCGGGAAAACTACAAAGTGGATTACGCCGAAATTTGGTGAAGATGTTCAGTTTCTACTAAGAAAGAACTGATTAAATTTTGGTCACGATTGAGGTCCGAATACAGATTTGGGGGACACATTTTAGGGTTATCCAATGGGTCGTATGCAGTTGTTGCATGCTATGAGTGGAAACTTAATCATCTGTAATGTTATCTACTCACAATAATACACAGTCATACGGATGGCGCGTTTGGTAACTAACAGTTACCGCTGTTGTCTATTGATCAAAAGGTCATTGGTTCGAATCCTGTTGCAACCTAGCAGTTGTATGTTTTTATTTATTATTATTTTTTCCCTATCTAATGTGATTTAATCAGAATAGAGTGGTTATTATCAATTGTGGTTTAATGTCTGTTATGGTAATAGTTGGACTATTTCATTGTTCTGATGCCTTTGCTTTTCTAATCGCATGATGCGCGGAAGGAAGGACATACAGAGAGACGGACTGGAGATGAAGCTCATTGCAATATCTTCTCGGCGAGGGTTAAAAGCGCCCGGCCGCTTATTTGCCTGAGTACAGTTTACAGTACTATGAAAAAGTATCTGTACAGCCTATGCACACTAAAAAAACCCATGAAAATTGAATTATTCCAGGAGGACGGGGAATGGGCGGAGGTATGCTCTCTATGGAGTGCTTTCTAGTTTACAATATGTAATATTTAGTTTAGCACAGATGAGGGTGAAATGTAGATGACTGTCTTGTTATTGTTATGTTTATAATACCTAGAAATCAAACTGAATAAGAATATCTACTATACACCTATAAAAACTACTTAATATGCAGGGCTACACTGTACAAATAATAAAATCCTAATATGATAATATACATGACCCATCATCATCAATTGGAAACATCGCTGTAAGTTACTGTATAAAAACAATTGTAATTTTTTTTATAGTTGTTTCATTATCATATCTTCTTCAACAGCAGTTGTTTTCTCAGGTTAATTGTGGATTCAAGAATATATAATCAGGGATATATATATTGTGTGATTGATTAAAAATAGCAAAATCAATAAAAGCAAAATATAATAACCAGCAACCGTCAAAATATGTAAATGTTCATACAGAACAAAAAAAATGATAAACAATAATAATTAGAACTTGCTTTGTCCAAAACTGACATGAAAAGTATTATATACTCAGTACAGTGAGAACATTTGGAAAAATTGCATATTGTATTGGGGTGAGATTCGAACCCACGTCCCCAGATAATTAGTCTGTATCCATACCAAAGGACCACTGAGCTTGCACTTAAACCCCTTTCACACAGAACTGCAAACTGGGAATATTGTGGTAAATCGCGAATGCTAGCTTTAGTGTGAAAGGGTACTTCTCCTTCAATGCCGTCACAGTGCCGGCATTCATTAGACCACCTCAGACCCTAGACATATTACTGTTATATTACCATCACTACCTTAGGCCGGATGTGTATGAAAGGTTCCACAGTGAAATGCCTGCTTACGCAGTGAAGCATAACTAAACAAAGTTCAAAGTTGAAAAATTATTAAGACTGCCAATTTTATGCCTTTCGCTTGGACTCTTTCACACAGGAAACCGTTATATTACCGGAATTTGACCTGTGTGAAAGGATTTAGACCGGCAATAATACCGGCATGGTCATGGTGACATTTTTGTATTTTCTGTATGAAAGGGGCTTTAGTAACTAGGGATAGAAATCAAGTCCATTAATAAGCAGCGAGTACAGCAAAGTATGTTAATTATAAGTTTTGACGTTTTCACTAGTATTCCCATTGTACTTAGTTCTCAGTACATTTTACGTCAGAGTTGGGAAAAACAAATTTTATCTTGTAATCTCTCTTACACAAAAATGTACAACTAACATTAATACTTAGTTACTGATAACATTATAAATTTCGATTAGTCTGATACCTATAAATTTTAACAGTATAATTTCAAACCCATTTTCTGAAATACATACCTTTATAAACTTGCGGTAGAAAATTTTCAAATACTAATCATGCCTTTGCAACTACAACTTTTAGATATATTTCAAAATTGAATATATTCAGATTGTATTATTTCAAAGGTTAAAATTTTTGCTTATTAAAAATGTATATATTTTACAGAAAAAAATAATACACAATTAATACCGTAATATTGTTAATTGTTTGTAATTTATTCAGTGCTGTGAGACAACAAGGATAAACTTATACCCCTTTTACACTGCTAAACAAATTACAATTCCAGGACGTTCCCGCAATGATTGCGGAATGAGTCTCCTTTAACACCAGATCAGACATTGCGTGAAGAATCCGCTTTACTATACCGGAGTTAGTTTGCACTTCTAAAATTACCCATACCATGTAATAAAATATTCTATTATTGTTATTAGAACAGTGTTTTACAAATAAGCAATTTGTTCTATCAAACATACTGTTGAGTAAATTTATTACCAATGGATGAGGATTAAAACCATTCTGAAACTTGAAATTGGAACCGTTTACACTGCCACTCCAGGTTTGTCCCGGGAGCGTCCCGCAAAGGATCGAAGTTGAATGCATTCCGCTTCACTGTCCCGGGACCGTTGTGGGATGATTCACCCCGCAATCAAATTTTTACACTGTTTATACTACAAATCGGTCCCGCAATTGTACGTTCCACAATGCTCAGTTGCAGGATGATCCTACAATTGTATTGGCGGTGTAAAAGGGGTACATGAGAGTTCGTAGTGGACTTCCAGTTGGGTTTTACTTGTGGTGATTACATAGTACACCACAAGACAATCCCTACTCTTTTTCAAAGAATGTACTGAATTATTTAACATGCACATGGGATATGCTGTATACAGGACCAAGGCTTAACATCTCATCGGAAAGATGTTGCACTATTAAATTGTATTTTGATACTCCATGCTAAACGCAAGAGTGGTGATGTATTTGATTGAAACAGGAATCAGCAATTCTCAACATTTCAGTGCACAGAACAGTCACTACCACCAGTTTAACTGAGCTAATTGCCTCTCTCAATGTAATGAATTTAAAAGAAAAAATAATTAGATAATTATGTTTGTTTTTTGTATGACTCTCATGTTAGCAGCTGGGCTTAATGAGGGTCTTCAAACTAATTCCACCATATTGTTTGTTAAAAATGATAATTGTACAAAATTTGATGGTTGAACTTACTGAAGTTTGACCTCTAAGTTTTGCAAGCAAATCGCCAACTGTAAAATATAGCATTTGTCTTGTCGTGTACGGTTCATTAAGAAATTTGGGAAAATAACCGATCTTCTTGGTTGTCATTTTGGGTAGGGGAGTAGTGCAACGTGCATTGTTTAGTCTTTAGACTTTGAGGTCACGAGTTTAACCCTTCTAGTGGACATCTGGACCCCACTTACACTTATAATTTGCCCATGTCAGTGCGCTTTTCATTGTTTCGATGATAATGAGAGGTCGCTCTCAGGTCAAAAAGTAGGCTTAAATTTATCAATTGCTGGCCCTCGGTCAGCTCAAATAGTAAGTGTACATGGGGCGATACCAAAGCTTGTATTGAAAATTATTGTAAATGTGGCAACATAAATAAACCCATCATGCCATGGTTCATTCTTTGGTGCAAGATTATTACGGTCCATGGGTGGAAACTAAAATTGCATGCAGCTTTCGGGACATAGGTTCATCATTACACATATTTTGCATAATACTATGATTAAAAACAAAGAAAAACAAGACCTGAAGAAATTGACGCCTCGGTAAACACTTATCCAGTGCGAGAAACTTTGTTTTCTTCTCTTCTCCATTATTCTGTAAAACAAAACAAGGAATTAACAATTTTTAAATTTTTTTTTTACATTTTAAACACATAATACAATTAATGCATTAATACATAAGTAAACAGATAAACATGGATATAATACATAAAATTATTCATCTAATCTCTCTCAAGATTTTAATACTGTAATGATAACTTTCTTTTTAACTTCTTTTTACCAATACAAGGTAATATACAAAGTAATGTAATATAGCTCAAAATTACACAATATAGATATGTGGTCTCATTTACAATAAAAAAAATATGTTGGCCTCCTTGATTACAAAAGATTAACAATTTGCATCAAGTCAAAAAGAGCTAATAATTACATATCATAAATCAAGTAAACACCGTAGCACTTCTTAAATTTTTGAAGACTTCAATGCTTATTTAAGACAGGTGATTTCTAGAGAGAGATGCCTATTCATAAAACACATTACAAGAACCTTCCATGCCCATTCCCATGTTCTGTTCCCCATTACATGGATTTTCCCAGCCCATTCCCATGTTCCTCGTTATATAAATTTTCCATTCCAATGTTCCCCATTACATGGATTTTCCATGCCCATTCCTGTGTTCCCCATTACATGGATTTTCCATGCCCATTACCATGTTCCCCATTACATGGATTTTCCATGCCCATTACCATGTTCCCCATTACATGGACTTTAGATGCCCATTACCATGTTCCCCATTACATGGACTTTAGATGCCCATTCTCATGTTCCCCATTACATGGACTTTCCATGTCCATCCCCATGTTCCCCATTACATGGACTTTCCATGCCCATTCTCATGTTCTCCATTACATGGATTTTCCATGCCCATTCCCGTGTTACCCATTACATGGATTTTCCATGCCCATTCTCATGTTCTCCATTACATGGATTTTCCATGCACATTCCTGTGTTACCCATTACATGGATTTTCCATGCCCATTCCCATGTTCTCCATTACATGGACTTTCCATACCCATTACCATGTTACCCATTACATGGACTTTCCATGCCCATTCCCATATGTACTTTCGATGCACATTCCCATGGTACCGATTACATGGACTTTCCATGCACATTCCCATGTTACCCATTACATGGACTTTCCATGCTCATTCTTATGTTCCCCATTACATGGATTTTCCATGCCCATTCCCATGTTCACCATTACATGGACTTTCCATGCCGATTCCCATGTTACCCATTACATGGATTTTCCATGCCCATTCCCATGTTCTCCATTACATGGACTTTCCATACCCATTACCATGTTACCCATTACATGGACTTTCCATGCCCATTCCCATATGTACTTTCGATGCACATTCCCATGGTACCGATTACATGGACTTTCCATGCACATTCCCATGTTACCCATTACATGGACTTTCCATGCTCATTCTTATGTTCCCCATTACATGGATTTTCCATGCCCATTCCCATGTTCACCATTACATGGACTTTCCATGCCGATTCCCATGTTGCCCATTACATGGACTTTCCATGCCGATTCCCATGTTACCCATTACATGGACTTTAGATGCCCATTCTCATGTTCTCCATGGATTTTCCATGCCAATTCTTATGTTTCCTATTACATGGACTTTAGATACCCATTCTTATGTTCCCCATTACATGGACTTTAGATGCCCATTCTTATGTTCCCCATTACATGGATTTTCCATGCCCATTCCCATGTTCCCCATTACATGGACTTCTCTTGGCTAGTTACCATATAAAATAATATCAGAATTCGCACTTCTGCAACCATACTGAAGGTGGCGAGATGCAATGTAATATCTGAGCAGGAAATTCCAAGGTACTGTATTTTTTTAATTAATAAAACAGAGCTCATATCTGGCACAGCACACACACACACACACCCACACACACTTGTACATGATATGTTAAATTCCACAATAATAAATACTTATATTATATTATTTATTTGCTGATACCGCATGTTGGTGATTAATTAATTATGCTTATTTTTTAAAGCAATATTTTCACAGAAAGTAACAAGGCCAGGTTAGTAATTTATTATTATAGAAATATGTAAACACAATACAATATTTGCTAAATTTAGAGCTTTTAGTAAATTACACTGAACTTTTTCAAAATAAGTTACTAAATTTGGGTAGATATATATTACTGACAGTATTGACTATTTTTATTACTTATTATTAAATAGTAGTATTGGTTTAACACTACCTTGTACTTTTATCCATGCAAATATGTTCAACATCATTTTAAAAGCAAAACGTGCAACAAATATTGATTTTATAACTACTAGTATGCATGTTTTACTGTAGGCAATATTTTAATATTTTACTACTGTGGTTGATTGTACTTATTTAAAACTGAGATAAAACAGATATTCAATTATCACTATGTAAATTTATAACACACCCAATTCTATCTTTGTCATTTAATTGGTTGACACCCTATCACGTGACCGTGGTATATTTTTTCCATTCAACAGCAAAAGTGATATTCAATGGTTCCATTTAACGGCCAGTTCATCAATATTTTGAGGGGTTTTTTTTGTCACGTGATAGGCCCAATAAAAAATAATTAATACAAGACAACCTGTACAGCATGCCTCCTACTGCTCTACTCAAATCCTAGACAGCATAAGACATTTTTTTACAGATGCTTCTATATGTCTATGGATTAATTATGAGTAAATATCAAAGGAATATATCACTGCTTTATTAATTTATTATTTTTTACAAAATATAAGAAATACTAAATTGTGCTAAAAAACACCAAAAAAAATCACATTTATACCCAAAATTTGATGTCCAAAAATTCAGATATATCATCATACCATATATCATTAGATAGATAATTTCATTAGCTTTCAAATGACAAGTATTATATAATTAAAATGTCCAGAGATGTATAACATCTACAAAGTCATTTTTGGGAGGAAAAGTGTGATTTTTCATTTGTTGGCAAAATTTGAGACTAAAATCCAAAATCAGGCTTGGTAGACAGCATATTCATAATCAGCACCCTTGAATTACCCTAAAACAATTGTTTACCCACTTTTAACAAAATATACCTACAGCACCATTAATAAAGCACAAATATTGAAATCCTGCTCTGTCTATAGGCGTAGTGCTGTGTTTTTGCTGGGGCATTTGGCATCCAATGCAAGATTGCAGTGGTGGGTATATTTCCTGATGATGAATTTTATGTCAAAATATTAAATCCAGTCACGATGGCATGTATCTCATTGCTTGGAGTTTGTATTATACTTTCTTATAAGTATATAGCATGTTGAATGTTTATTGAATGTATTTTATGCAAGATCATGCAAAGTAATAATTTAAGTTATGTAATGCATGTTTTCATTTTTTACTTTATAACTCACTTCAAGAAAACTAATTCCATGATGTACTATTTGGCATTTTTTGACATTAAAAGATCTGTACCTCTACATAGAGTAAACAACATCTGCTTATATAGTATGTTTAGTTCACCTTGTCATTGACTCATTTAATTATCTTCAAATTAATGCAGAAACATATGTATACCTTATGCCGAACGATTGCAGGAAATTTAATATGAAGGTGGGCTGAAAACCAATATTCTGGCTGTAATGCATGCAGTAATTCTTCTGCAGGAGGGCTCCCTATAATATAGATAAAATAACACAATTTGTAGTTAGAAGAATTAATCTTTTTGCAATTATATTTGCCATGCATAGTGGTAATTAATAATAATAATGATAATTAATAACCAGTGTTCACTTAACATTTGTAATTCACAATTATTTTGCAATGATAAATATTATATATTGATTTATAGTAACTGTATGTTGACACGCATACAATACATTGGCAACAACAAAGAAATGGTTAAGTCAGGAACATCATTAGACTTGTCACAAGTCTGCAAGTATTCCTTTTTATCACAGTTGAATCTCTCTCTGCAGACACCTCTCGTAAGCGGACACATCTCATAATAAACACTTATTCAAAGGCCCACTTGTTCGTCCTATGTAATCAGTGCATTTGGTACCTCTAAGCGGTCACCACCTGCTTTCAGGCGCAGACACTTTTTGACTTTTTATTTTTTGTATGATAACTACCTCCTATAAGTGGCCACTCAAAAAGTTGGTGATTTTTTGGATAGCCAATAAAAATTTCTATTAAAAATCTTATTTAAAGACTTCATTACACTTTCACTTTCATGAAATCATATTAATGAATCAACTGATCTTTAAAAGTAATAAATAATGTTCAATACAGAATAAAATAAATTGTGGGGTCTATAAATTGAAAGGCCCCCTGCGTTGAATAGGCTGTGAATATTGGACATAAGCATGAGTACATGATTTTAAAATGTATGGCCCTCTATCGTCTGAACTCCAATTCTACAACTGCACTGGCTGCCTGTGTATTATAGGGTTGTTTTTAAGATCCTTTTAATTGCATATAACACACTAAACGGTGAAGGTCCAGAGTATTTACGCAGTCTCTTGGTGTGGCATGTGCCATCACAAAATTTCCTTTCGGGTGATAGACGATTGCTGGTTGAGCCCAGGTCCATGATGTGGTGACAGATCTTTTGTAGTTGCAGCTCCCCGTTTGTGGAACAGATTACCTCTTGAAATAAGATCAAGTTCATTGACTGCTTTGTTCAAACGAGCTCTGAAGGCACATCTGTTTCTTGTTGCTCAAGGAAATTAATTTATATTGAATTAATTTTAATTTTGGTTCTTTAATTTGTTTAGTTAGATGCCCACAAAACTGAGAACACCTGTGAGTTATGTACTAGCCGGTCTTTGCACCATAAATGCACCATCTTAAAAATATATAATAAAAATATATAGTAATGGAAATAGATAAGATTTATCTTTTAGGGATTATGCCTTCGTCCATTTACTATTTAATTGTACATTGTCTTATATTTCATAACGTAAATATTTTTCCTTGTTTTGGATGAAAATAAATGTTTTATTGAATTAAATTGAATTTCAATTTGTGTTTATTCAGTTTAAAGGGGCATGTCAAATATATTCATGCACTCTGAAGCACACTTGTTTGCTTTGTACAAAGTAGGAATAATTTTAACTAGAGAATTTATTGCAACAAAAAAAAACTAAAGGGAAAAAGTAAACAATCTGAAACAGGACTTGACAAAACAAGAGCGAACGCTCACCAGGTCTGCGCTTCCACGGCAGCTTTGGGATGTAAAAACATTCTTCCATTATTAATTACTCTAGCAATAGTAGGCCACATCGCATGGATTTAACGTTCTTAAGAGTTTTTTTTTGTATATTTTGCAGTAAAAATGTTTGGAAGGCCAAATTAACACAAAAAATTGGACAAAAAATAAATGCTAAAATAAACTAAAATAACCTAACCCTATTGTGGTGAGACTTGAACCCATGAACTTCACTATTGTAGAACAGTCATGTTAAACGATGTCGATTTCTTAACTGAGCCACTCAAACACTTGTTGATATTGACCGTATTTTACACTACTTGATGAAACAGGTTGGTTGTTTTATGGGGCTAGGAGTCACCCTAGGTTGTAACTTTAAAAAAGGGGATTGTCCAAAAAATAGGGTCTAATTTATGTGTACAAAATTTCAAGCATGTCCGTTCAAAACTGGCGATGCTGAATGCTTTTAAAGTTGTAGTCGCAACAACACCAACAACCCCAAAAACAACAACAACATGAGTTAGGTTCTAAGGTCCGCTTCGCGAAGACATATTAAGTATGCATGCATTTGTTCAGAGGAATAACTTCATCTAGCGGAAAATGGCCTTTATACACCACATATACAATTGTATTTGTGTGAATAGAATGATTATTGTAAGTTAACCTAAATTCTTCACCATTATCTTCAAGTTATGAAAACCATTACAATTAATCAAATAATAGAATGTGATTGCTATATATAGCAATATACTTGAAGTAGGCCAGTTCATCTTGGGCATGAAGTCCACTCTTCAAGCATCCAATTGAAGACTAAAGCTTGCATACACTCTGTAAGTACAGTACCTGATTGTATATATACACTTTGCAAGCATACAAGATTTAAGTCGGAATAAATTAAGCCTTGAATTCAGAAGAAAAGATCAAGAGAATTGCAAATATTCAATGACAAATGTTAGTAAACAAATTAATGCTAAATTCTAGCAGTATGCTGCTAGCCATGCAAGCGATGCGCTAAGTGCAAAAAACATGATTGGTACAGAATAAATGTGGAAGTTTTTTACAGTTGTGCTTGAAATATATATGCTTGTTGCTTCAGCTTAATTTTAATTGTTTGCAGATTTAAAAAATCAAAACATTAATCTTAAGCTAACCTTTAACATACTAAAAATAACTTAAGCTTGATTATCCCTCACACTGAATTAAGTTATGTGGAACCAAAATTCTTCTTCATGGCTTTCTATTACACAGCTAACTCTTTTTTAGTAACTTATGCATTGAAAGATTCAATATAAACCTATGGCCTGAAGACTCTATGCAAGGTTAGTTTCTAACCATGAACAGTAGTCTACTTGTATCTAAGGCAGAAACATGGCATGATTAAATTTATTTTCAGGGCCCTTTGTACAACAAATTTTAGATACAAGCTAGGGTATGGCTGGCTGATGCATGCTGAGCGAGACTCAAACTCCCTACTTCAAGGTCTGAAACTTGAATGCATGCTGTGCCATCCACCTACACCAAGGCTTATTTCTTCTTCATTATAGGTCTTAATCACCCTAAGGGCCTGTTTCTAGTGGAGAGAAAAAATCGATTAAAAATCGGTTAAAAAAAAAATCGATTATCTTCTGGCAGTAGAAACCCGACCAGTTCAAAAAAATTGATCAAAAAATACCAATTAAACACTCACTATGGATTGAGAGCTTGAATGGCAAATAATATATTATCGTGGGGCACTTTTTAGCAACAACGCAAAAATACCGATTATTATGTGAGCTCACACACTATGTACAAAACAACAGTGTAGGACCTAGGCCTAGCTTCACTTGAATATGAACTTTTGCAGAGTCTTTAACAAGAGAATTTCATATTCACGAGGAATTTAAAATAACATTAAAATTTCATCTTTCCACGGGCCTACCTATTTATCATTCAAAAAATCTATATCTTGCTCTGTGGATAAGCATGCACATTACATTCCATTTTTATATAAAGATGTGATTATGATCAAAGCTGTTAAATAAATTTAATGACAACTTATTTTTTATTTCACTCAAAATATGACAAACTGTAAACAATCAATCCTGTGTTGAAATCTAGCAAAAGAGGGCAACATTGATAATTTTTAATGAGTTGGTTCTAAATGTCATATGTGCGGTTGTGCACATCATCAGAAATTACCTCCCCCCTTATAATTATTTAAGGTGACAAAATGTAAAATCAGCCAGAATACAGAGTTTTTGTTGAGATATACTTAAAAATTTAGTGGTAACACAGTTTTGGTAGCAAGGATCATGACCCTCAAACAAGAAAAAAGCAGTCCCAAATGAAGTTATTTACATGACTACTTAGTAGAGGGCAGTGTTTATGCACAGCTAGTGATAGCAATGTCAATTAAAAATTGCCTTTATACTTTTAAGTATAAAGGCCATTTTCGATTGATGTCGTACTGTATAAATAAAGCAAGTTTAAAAATTTGCTTTTTCAATACAGCATATTTGTGGTATTATTTATTGTAAATGTTTTGTATGTTCAAAAATACTTCCACAGTTCTAATCCATAGGCTACGGTCACACTACAGCCTCACGCCTGGCTTGACTCACCCCGGGTGAGATTTTTGTAGTGTGACCTCACCTGG
>JAOTQE010061059.1:0-18656 GCA_025631205.1 Nesometra sesokonis | reverse complement strand
TGAACTCATCCTGGGCTAGGCCGACTAAGTTGTAGGCTAGGCCTATCGACGTAAGTTATACACTGGGACTGTGCCCGAGGAACCTCTGGTACTCGACGGTGATCGTAAAGTTGGGGGTGGGATTATACCCGAGGTGGGGTTATACCCGAGGAACTACGGTAATAGAAATCCAAATATTGTCGATTTTGTGAGTGGGGAGTGTGGCGGCAGCAGAGATTTCTCTGTCGTATGTTGTACACTTTGCTATGAAATTTTTTACCCAAAGGCCTCTGTCAGCCTTAAAATGATAGGTTTTACATTTCAAAAAGCATTACAGGGTTTGTATCCTCTGTGGTGAGATTTGCTTATCTGTAACACAAAATACAGGTAAAATTTGAATTCAAATTTCTGAAATGTGATAGGCTCATTGGACATTTAGACTCTGATGATTAGTGTTCCCAAATTATGTATAAAAACATATTTTATATTTATTTTCAGAAACCTTTTTGAGCCACTCCATGATTTATTTCTCTTTTTTTCCCTTCAATCTTTTACACATTTACAACATATAAACATTTATATACAAAAATATTTAATGTGTACAGGCAGTCTTCTTTAAATAATATTTTCAAATCTTCACTAACGTTTCAAGTCGAAGTTAGACTCATCTAGGCGACCTCTAAGCCACATTAGATAGTCTCTCTTCATATAGGCTTCTATTAATGGGTGTCTTGTTTGAGGCAAGAAATCCTGCTTTCCACAAGCATTACCTTTTGGTTTGGAAGCGAATTCCGAACACTTTCATATGTCGCACACTTTTGCTATGAAATTTCATACCCAAGGCCTCTTTCGACTTTAAAATGGTACATTTTAAGTTTAAAAAACCATTACATTGTTGTCCTGTGGTGAGAACATTTACTGATCTGTAACACAAAATAAAACTAAAGGTAAAGCAATCTTGTTATTCATTTTTTAGGCTGTGAACCATGTAGATCATGGAAAACTTTTAAGTAAATTAATCAAAGAAACTGGATTTGCTGAGAGTATGGAAAGTGACTACATCACACCCTCAGAACAAATAGAGCCTCCTACAGTCAAAAACTCAAAACAGCCCAGTATTTTTTCATTAATGCAGCGTTTTGAGTCGGTGAGTACTAAGATAATTTTCACTATTTAAGTTTGCTTTTAGTTTAAAATTAAAAAAAAATGTTTATCTGTTTAAAATTTTGAGTATATTATGAAAAAGATATGATGTTGTTTTTATCCTTAAAGTGTCAACAGGTGCGGATTTAAAGGGAGGGAGGCTTAACAGGCTTCAGCCCCTCCTAAAATTGACCCAAATGTTGTTTTTTCATATTTAAATTACGACAGTGTACTAATAAAAATAGATGCAGTGCGCACAGCGGCTCTAGTGAGGGCCCTAGAGGGTATGTCGCACCCTTTAACCTCAAGGGTTTTTTTTTCCTTGTCAAAACAAAATCAGGATTTAAGCCTCCCCTAAATCTGAATCCTGGATAATTGCCAAAAAATGCTTGAAGAGATTATTTTAAAATATTGGCCTCGGTGAGAAGGAAATAAATTGGTAATTTGCATAATCATGACATGACATTTTTCAACCATTTGGGATTTCCCCTTATCAAATCTGTGAAAAGGGCTACTTTTTGTGCAAGAAATTCTTATTGGATGCACTTTTTATACTGGATCATGAGGCATATACACACGATGAATAAAATTATCAAAAGTTTGACTTATTTTCATCGTAAATAAACACAAATCAGTGTTTGTCATTAAAAACATGACATTTTCAAAAACTCGCTGTAAAATATAGAGGCTGAATACAGTGAAGGAGAATTATTGTTAAAGTATTCCAAATATTTTAAATGTGATAGAAGAACAAAGAGGGTGCAAGTAGTGTAGGCAAATAGTTTTAAGCCGGCTGAACACGGTGCGATTCTGTACGTTACGACAAGTTAATGTATCCTGAATAATCTTGCAATTTCATATAGTATGAGAGTGTCTATGATACGTTAACGTAGGTAAAAAGAAGACACCTACGTCAGCTTGATGTATCGCAGACTTTTCAACATGTTCAAAAAATGCCATACGTACGACAAACAAACGTATGTAAACGTATGGTATCTTGTCATGTGTGAGAAAAACATAGACTTTTGTCTCGTGTCGTAGACGATCTTAGCAACTTCCATGTGTGAACATTGCCTGAAAATTGTACCCAGAAAACAAATCTCAAAACACCAGCTACAACTCAGAAATCTACGCAGACAATCCTACAATGTGCGAGGTTTTTGACGTACGTTAGTCTATGTTACGATAAGCTAAGATTTTCCAAGAAACCCTAGGTTAAATTAACTTATCGTATCGTAGGCATAAATTGCACCATGTGCGGCTGGCTTTAAATGATTCACCGTGGACCCATGCATTTAAAAGGGTTAAAAGATATTTGTTTATGTCGCTAATGGCGTATATTTTAGTGTAAGTTTAACTTGAGCTAGGAACACCCGCTTCATAATTTTGTGCTTGATTTTAGCAATCGGAACTTGATGATTCAATCAAGAGTGATGGACATGATTCTGTTTACCTTGAAATGGAAGAATCAACAGAGGAGCCAAAACCTGAAACACCGAGCATAACAGTACAGGAAACTGAAGAAGCAGAGCCAGTTTATGAGAATAACTCTATGAAAGCTGTGAGTAGAGATGTGTTTAGTATTATTTTATTAGTTTTTTTCAAAATATTTCAATGTAAATAACTTTTTTTCGGAAAATTACTTTGCACAACTGTCAAAAATTCTGAAAATGATGATGTCACAAATCTGGGTCATATGGGGTTAAACATGTGACTACCCCGAAGTAGACCACCTGACCTAAAAAGCCGCAAAACCGGCCTTTCAGGTAATAACACCGTAAGCGCTCGGTTGGGATTTCGGCCTTTCAGGGTTCTAAGGGTTAAAAATATTCCCTTGGTTTTTATGGTAATCGAATCTCTGGAATAGTTTTTCTGCCTTAATATTATCAAAGTTGTTAACAGATTTGAAAGTTTGGAGTAAATCCCTCCGTTTCTTTCTAAAAGCTGTGTAGGCAAATCTTAAAAACTTCAATCTCTATTCTAAACAAATTCTGTTATTTGTAGTAGAATAAATTCAGTGAATTTTAAGGCTGACCTCCAATGTAAATGCATGAGATACAAATTCTTGCAGATGGTCAAATATAAGTAAATTGTACTTTCTATAAATGTTGATTATTTACCTTGTAATTTTATTACAGACTTGGCTGAGAAAACTGCAACCCAAAAAATCACCAAATGTACCAAGGAAGGAAGGTAAGGAAAAGGAGAAAGATAAAGACAAAAAAGAAAAGAAAAAGAAGAAAAAGAAAGATAAAGAAAAGGATAAAAAAGTAGAGGACACAAAAGAAGAAACTGAAAGCAACTCAGAATTAGTGGTAGACAACTCAAAGAATCTAAGCTTACAGTCTAGTCCATACGGTTCAACAACGGATGTTTCACAAGGAAAGGTCCCTAGTCCATTTGGTTCAACAGCAGATGTTTCACAAGAAAAAGTCAAAGAAAAGGTCACAGGTGAGGATAGTATTGATTTTTTATCTTATTCCTCCCAGCATACAAAAAATGATAGAGTAACAAACATGATATCAGTATAAAGCAAGTAGGGAGCTGAAGAGAAACAAGACCAGTAGAATAAGTACTATCACCAGTAATGGTCTGCCCTCCACTTCAACTTCCAATACATAAAATACATTGCAAATAAGATCATACTTTATAAATTTGTCTACAATTTATTCATAGCATTCTCACTCAAAGTGCCTGGCTATTATACACCAACCTCACTCTACCACATAAATGCATTATTATCATCCATAATAACCAAATAACACAAGGCCAGCTCCCCTTTCAACGGAGGCTACCAAGGATATTGTATGCAGTGTCCTATAAGTACATACATACATAAAATACAACCATTAATAGACATTCATACTAATTAGAACTAAGATAACAAACTTCAATTACTTATTGACCTTAAGGCATCAATAACATCAACAAATATACAACCTAGTTACTAGGTAGTTCTGTGGTGCTAGGGGTAGATCTTCCTAGTAAGTTAACATTATAGACCCACCTAGTTGGAGGTTATTTTTTTAAAAGGTTGAATCATAAATACTGGTGATATGATGGTCTGTGATGTTTAATATCACCGTGGTTCTGTTATTTTTAAATTCCACTATTATGTAAAAATTAAAGTAATGAATGTATAGTGAAAAAGATAAGCTGAAAAAATATTAATTTTGTTTTTTTTTCTTCACAGAGGCACCAAAAATTGAAAATAAATTTGTGAAATCTGACAAGAAGCATTTATTGGATGTTGATCGATTACAGGGTGAAAGAAAACTGCTATTAGAGAAACGAGAGGATCTAAAGATAAAGAAAACTGAGCTCAGGTACTACAGGCAGCCATATCCATTAAAATTATGTTTAAAAAGGAACTCCAAGATTAAAATTCCTATATGCCTATAGAACAATTATTTGTTAAACTTACTGACAAATTTCACTACATTACAACAATGATGTAATGAACAAAAACACTTTCCAAAGTAGGCATTAAATGAAAAAATTGGGTCTACTGCTCATATTACACAATGCTAAAAAATAGAAAAAATACGGATTTTAAAAGGGTCATGTTTGAGAATTGTATCAAAAGTCGCATTAAAAATTACATATTCTAAGGCGAATTTGACTAATTTTTCCATATATGTGTGTTATATTTGTAATATGAATTGAAGCACAATCTTTTCAAAATCTGTAATTTTCCTATTTTTAATACGTAGTAGACCCACTTTTGATTTGGGAATCACTTTTCAAAACATTTTTTTTTTACATTATCTCGTCGTCCAAATGTTGTATCTCGTTGTCCAGTTAATTAATTAACTAATTGCTCTATATATTTATCCATAGAAATTTTAACCTTGGAGTTCACCTTTTAATGGCAAATGATTTGATGCAATAATAGTTAATAATAATTATTAAAGATGTATCCAGTTCACAGGGATTTTCATTTCCACCTTTGCATAGAAACACCCATGTAGACTGCAAACATCCACAAAATTACTAGGCTTACTATATGCAATCAAGACCAATGAAGACCCTTTTTGCCAAATTATAAGATATTAATAGGCCTGCATGTACAGTACACTTGGATTAACAAGTACTGTATTATGAAATGTTCCAACCAGAAAAAAAAAAAGAAAAATGGGAGATATAAAGCTTGAATTCAGTATGAGGGCTTGTGAGAACAAACTCCATTACATGTCTATTAACATAAAAAAAATCAAACATGCTAAATTTGACTAAATTTTATTAAGATTTATAAGCTGATCGGCCATATTTACGTAATTTTCTTACTTCTAAACAACAAATATGAACATCATTTTTTGGGTGTACCCTTAAAAATAAAGCAGATGAATCCTTATTTGCTTTGATTTTATGAAGTCTTAAATCTAGTACTATAGTCAATGTCGAACTAAAATTCATAGTGCCCCCCACGTGCAAAAGCAATCCCTATTTGCAGATGGATGATTTTGGTAATAGACCTTTAAGATCTTAACAAAAACTCATATATTACTGTTTTTAAATAGAGGTAGAAAGAATGCTTGTCAGGATGAGGTGAAGAAAACAAAAATTGAAAAAGAATTAAATGAAGCCATACAGGAGTGGACAGCAAGCAGTAAGGAATTGACAGAACTTGAGCAGAAGATAGAGAAACTATCAAAAGGAGATGAGGTAATAAAGTAATCCAAATGTTAAACTGGTGGTAGTCACTGTGATAAGTGTGGAACCCATAGATTTATTATTTTTGGCTAGATGGTGAACTTCCACAGAATACATAGCCCCAAAGTGCAGTTTCATGTAAGTGCCTACTATTCCGGAATCCAACCAATCAAATCCTGTTACGTTCTAATGCTGTTGCTATGTGGAAATTGCACATGCGCAATCTTTCATAGAAGTTTCAAATTTATCAATAAATGAAAATATATTTAATCCAAATCTAAAGACATTTAGGTAAATAATTTGTATAACAAAAAAATGTTAAAAATACAATAATTGTAAAATCGCTATTATTATTTAACTTACATGTTTTTGATGTAGCCTAATAAAGTCAAAATAGTAGGCACCTACATGGAACTGGAATTCTACAGTGTTAAGTTCACCATCTAGCCGTAAATTACATATCTATGGTGGAACCATGATCTGTGGTCCCTGTTTCAAATACATAACTTCTTCTTGTGTTTCAAAATTCATTTTAGTAGTGCACAGTCCTTCAGATGAGTCATTAAGCAATTGGTTCTGTGTTGTTGAATGAATGGATTTGTCTCCCAGTGTACTGCTTAATCACTGCCAAATGCCAGGGGCAGATCCAAGATCCAGCAAAATGGTGGGGGGGGGGGGGGGGCACTTTCACAGGTTCTGGTCGGCGTGGTTCCTAGTTTATATTTTTGCACAAAAAAATGTTATTTAATTTGGTGTGTTCTCATACCCTGTTTATGGTATCCATGGCCCATATGTCTATTATTTATATTTAGTGTCAATTTAGGACCCGGCACTCCTAATATAGGATGAGCACAATTACGATTTGGCAATATAATATGGGGAAAATGCCAGCTGTTCTTCCCCCCAAATCCGCCACTGAATGGGTCCTTTAGAATCCAATCAGATTTTCCAATTTTCTTTATTTTGCTCTTTATTTTGCACAATTAATTTGAACACTGTGTGCTTCTAAGAACACACCAGAGAGCATCTTTAGACACAAATTTTATGGGCCCCGAACCCATGCCGATTGCCATTTGTTTTACCGATAAAACTGTCTTGATTGTCCGTTTTCAAGAAAAAGAACCCATCGCCCCCCCCCCCCCCCATTCATAAACAGCGTATGGTCCAACACTTCTAAAAAAAACGTTTGGTGAATTTAAATGTAATTGTAATGCAATTCCGTTTTATGCAGGTTCTTAAAGTTCCAGCGGCGAAGGTCACCCCTAGTGGTAGAGCATCTCCCATGTTGCAACGTGCAATATCATCCAAAAATGTCATGGCTCGAGCTAAGGTATTTGTATTAATTTTTTTAATTATTTTGTATCACATTCAGCAGGAAGTTTTCATGTCACTTACAGGATGAGAACTATGTCATGCTTTCTAAACCAAGGCTCATTATGAGGCTTAAAGCCTGTTTTCCTGTCGATCGTTAATCCCAAAAACTGCAACTTGAATCAGAGTTTTCGATCGTTAATTTTGAAAAATGACAATTTTCACAATGATCGATAGGAAAAGGGTAACTTTCGGCGTTAAATAAGGTTTGACAATTTGGATCGTCAAAGTTAAACCGAGTTCAACTTTGACGATTTGGATCCTTAAATTTGGGTGCTCGCGAGGTAACTTGCAACTTGCTTCAGAACATAAAATATACAATTATCTAACTAATAAGTGTCCGTTGAATTTGTTTTATTGCAATTTTAATTCGTCGCAAAGATTTACGAATTTAATTCCACACAGCGTAGTAAATACCGGAAATATAGCGGTTCACCATGATTTGAATTTTATCATTAGTTTTTTTAACTTTTTTATAACGATTCAAAACGCCGTTTCAAATCGGCGATTTAAGAATAACGATCAACAGGAAAAAGGCTTTATAGATTTTTTTTAATTATGTTGTGTGTCATTCAGTAGGAAGTTTTCATGTCACTTACAGGATGAGAACTATGTCATGTTTTCTAAACCAAGGCTCATTATGAGGCTTAGGGAGTAACACTGGTTAGGGTGTGAAAGAAGCCTAGTGTACAGCCAGGTTCAAACCGAGACCTTGGGATTAGAAGGCCAGAGGTCCCAAGTTGTAAAAACAGGATTCCTGGAGATTTTCTTGAGGTCATCTGTACACCCATTGTACTGTGTAAACTTCATAAAATGTGTGTAAAATGTGTATAAAATACCTTACTTATTATGAAACAGCAGTTTCTGATTTTGTCACTGTTAACATATGACATTACTCTTCATAAAAAACATTGCTAAACTTCACATTTCCTTATTTTCAACCAATATATTTAAAAATTAGGCCACAAATATGGTGTAAAATATCTAAAAACCTGGAGAATTCTCTGGAGAGAACTGAATTTCGGGAGAAAATTTGATAATTCCGGGAGCCCAGGAGATGTTCCAAAATTCCTTGAGAGCTCTGGCAAGGCAAGCATGTAAACCACCAAGCTACAGCACCACTCCCAACTATTTATTAGCATGAAATGTTTACCATATTTGTGGGTGCGGTTGGTGCAGTAGTTGCAGTTCTATGCCTGACAACCTCTTGACAGCCCAGTGTGCGAGAAGAAACTTAAATAATGGCAACAGGTAGCATAGAGCTCCCAATTTGGCAAACCAGAAATCCTGGAGATTTTGTAGACCAGTGTTTTAGGGTACTATATGGGCATCTAAAAGTGAAATCTTATAAACAGCAATACTTCGATTGTTACAGATAACAGGTGTTTACTATTAAATGTTGCTATGTTTAGTCCAATCTTGACAAAGATCTTTCAAAACTCAATTTAGCGTTCAATTTTTTTTTTTAAATTGCATATTTTGGCATTTATATTCTCGAGAAAATCATAAAAAATTGTGCATTTTCTGGAAGCCTGGAGATTAAGTGAAATTCCTGGACATTCCAGGCTAATTCTGGAGACTTGGGTAGCAAGTACCCAAATTTGTTATCAACTTTAACCTTCGCCACAGCGATTGCATCATCAGAGGTTCATTCATTCATTCATTAGTAATCTGCAATATTGCAGGTCAGATTTTGAGTTTTAGTTTCTCCACTAATCTCTTCTTTGCGCCTTCCTTTTAATTTCTTCATAACGTTCCATGTTAAACATGTCCATGAATTGTTCCTCCTTCTCCCTACTGTTCTCTTTCCTTCCATTCTTCCTTCAATTACTTCCTTCAACAACCAGTTTCCTCTCAAAACATGACCAATCCATGTCTTTCTTCTTTGTTCAATCATATTTAGTAATTTTCTATTTGTATGCATTCTTCTCAGTATCTCTGTTTTTGTTATTCTTTGTTCCCATGTAAGTCTACATATCTTTCTCCAGATCCATTTCCGAAGCATACAGGACACCAAACTAAACACTTCACTATTCTTTTTTGAGTTCTATGTTCGTTTTTCCCGTCAGAATTGTTTTGGAAAAAAATGCTTTTGCAAAGCAGAAGAAAATTCTATCTTTCACATCCGCTGTACTTCTTCCATCCGATGTCAATTTGCTTCCAAGATATTTAAAATCCTCACTTGATCCAGGGTTCTTCCTTCAATAATTATGTTAAGATCACGGCTTTGAAACTTGGGGTGTATGTTTTTCATGCAACCTTTATTTATATTTTGGTTTTCATGTGCTAACTCTCACTCTCTAACTTTCACAAACTCATGATGTTTTGGGTTTTTTTTTCAGATGTTTGAAGCCATGGGGAAAGATTAATTGCAGCTGCATTAAAAGAAGCATCAATCAATGCCAGTATTGCCTGAGCAAATTCAAGTCATCTATATATATTTTAGTTCAACTTCTGTGAGATGTCATAAATTGAATCATGTTGTATAAAGTGATCCATTTTTTTAGAAAGATTAAAATAAAGTCCAAACAATCTGTTTTTAAATATAGGTTCATAGGTTGTGCCGTACAATTATTTTTCTCAACCAGTCGGTGATTAAAATTACTAATCTGGAGCGTAACTAGCAGTCTAGCGTAACCTAATATAGGTAACATATTGAACGTTTGATTGGTTTACACATTGACGAATCAAAATTCGCAATCGGTCTGCATTGGCCAATCAGCAATTTTAGAAATACTATGCTTCGCTTAAGCCAGGAATCTGAACATACCCTAAAACATGTTTATTTTACATAAATATAAACAGAATGTTTCTAATTTTATAATTAAGATATGCACATTAATTTCATTTTATTTATATCAGATTATGACTATCTGTTGTTTGTAAATATCTCAAAATGGCATGGTGTACAACATGACTCATTTTGTCACATATGATAAATACATACTGTAAAATTAGTTTCAAGGTATGCATATCAATAAATTTGTATTTATTCAGAATTGGTTAGGTGGCAATGAACATAACTGAATACCTAGCTCTATTGTAACATTTAAATAGGAACATTATGCTAAACTGCAAATTAACTTGTAAGGTCTAAAAGGAAATCCATGTAAATTTTTTTGAGATTGTACAGGGTCCCCTTGAGTTCACTCAGAACAAAAACACACCAATCTGAGGCCTTTTTTCCACAAGTGTAGGACAACAGCCACCCAATGGAATATACCATTTCAATACGGGGGTATTGAACCAGTTACTAATCCACGAATCAATACATGTTGTCACACCCACCAGCTCCCACCAATGCCAAAACAGAAGCCACATTGTGCATACCCCTGTAATGGTATAATCCATTGTTAGGTGGTTTTTGTCTAGGTGGCTTTTGTCCAGTTACCTTTTCCATGCATGTGGCATGTGCAATGTCTGTTTGGCCTTTTTGTGCCTTAATTGTAATCCTGTTAGGTAACTATCATGGATATTTAACTACCTATTACAAACATTTCATGAATAAAAAGGAACAACAAATGGCATGCTTAATTATACAAAATTCTTCCAAAAGTGTGTGTGTGAAATGTGCCGAAGATCAAAAAGTGGTCACAATTTTTAAGTGTTTAAACAGTGTTACCTTTTTTTTTTATTAGTAGCAGATTTTCAGTTTGCAATGACATAGAATGTGGAATGTTTTGATGTCATGCCAGCGCTACTGCGCACGACAGAAGATGGTCATAGGATTATTTCACTTCTAGTCCACAAGACACAGTACCACTGATGATGAAAGGGAGGTTAAATACCATCTAACGTCAAAACTAGTTGCATTAATTGTAGAAAATCAATCCACATTTTCAGTTTTTCAGAGTTTACTGAAGTTTTTGCTTATTTTTTGCATTTTATTGAGTTCGTGTCATCGTTATCAAAATCAATTGAACATGCCAGAGCATATTTTCTGTGTGTTCCACGTTCCATATTGCAAATCGAAAGCTCGCTAGTATCAATTTAATGGATTGCCTACTCATGTAAAAACAAATTATAAAAAGTAAATTTATTTTGATCAGAAATTTTAAAAATTGTCTTCCATGCTGCAGAGCATATAGATAAAACAAAGTGTAAATATAATGTACTTAACAGTTGAACAAAATAAAAATGCAAAGATAAGTCTTCTTATTTATACAATTATTTCTGTTTTTAAAATCGATATAAAGATGGGAGATAGTTGTAGAAAACCATATTGTATAGTAACATTATTTCAATTTATAAAAGTTGTAGGTTTTAATGTTTTTAGTAAACTATTTTAAATATTTATAGTAAACTCTATTTTAAATGTTTAAAGTATATACAGTCAATTATACTGAATATCCGAAAGGTCCACTAATCAACTTCAAGTAAGAAAGTATAATGCATAGTCCAAGCAATGAGATACACGCCATCGTGACAGGATTCAATATTTCAAGATACATTATGTCATCATCAGGAAATGATTTCCTGATGACATAATTTATGCTTGGAGTATGCATAACTTATCGAGACGAGTAGGGGGTTGCCCCGGTGTACTGGTTCATACATCCCCTGCAGTGGACAGATGAATGAGCGCCTGTATCGGGTAGCAGGACATGACATGACCCATCTGGTCCACAGCGCCTTGAGACTATTGTATAAGGCGCTATATAAATTGAAGTACATTAGATTACATTATGCTTGGACTATGCATTATACTTTTGGTTGCATGTTTTACAGCATTATTAGTAATTTTACACAAATATAGAACAATGCCGATGATTGACATTTATCATGGATCATTTTATTATGTGTAATTGGAAAATTGAGTTAAGAATGAATATCAACTTTTTTAACAAATTTTCTTCACAATAAAGTCATAAAATTATATATTTGGAAGGAATAATTAAATAGTCAATTTTATTTTTTTTTTTAATAAATATTATTCATTTCTATTTATTTTGTTTTTTATTATCTGCTGCAGAATGTAAGTTAAGAAAAATTCAATTTTTGTTGTATATATATTCTATAAGGATATAATACTTAAGAGCATTCCATGTTGTAACCATTATATTGCATGCTGTCACTTTGCTAGTCTTTCTATAAAGGCCCCTTTCACACAAAAAAGGGAATATTGTAGTAATTGCAAATGCTGACTTTAGTGTGAAAGGGTACTTCCCCTTAAATGCCAGCTCAGTGGCTATACAAATCTTAATAATGCCTGTTGCAGGTTTAGGGTGAATGTCTGTGAAGGGGTCCACTGCATAACACCAGCTTGCGCAGTGAAGCAAAACTAAAGAAAGGTCAAAGTTGGAACAGTTGGTGAGACTGCCAATTTTACACCTTACGATTGAACCACCTTTCACACAGGAAGCTGTCACCAGCATGAAAAATTTAGACAGGCAATAACACTAGCAGGCTGAGACTTATTATGCCCAGGTTAATGCGATATTTTCTGTATGAAAGGGGCTAAAGTGGAAGTATGTCGTTAGAATTTGGGCTTCCATTGTTCTAGTGTCAACAAAGAACATCCTGGGACTTCATTGTACATTATACAAGTAATGAATGTTTATGAGTGCAAAAATGAATGTTTATGAGTGCGATGGACAGAATATTTTATAAGGTGAAAGATGAAATTATCCATTCAACGAGGCGTAGCCAAGTTGAATGGATCATTTCATCTTTCAATGAATGAAATGTTCTGTCCATCGCACGAATTAAAAAACATTCATTGTTTTATATGACACCACCTACATGTAAATAGATCTTTGACATTTTATGAATTTAGGAACAAGTGAGAAGGGACTTACAATTTAAATCCTCGTCTGTCATCAAACAAACCCCATCCCTGCCGTGTTTTTTACCGACCGTGGCAGAGGTTACATAGATCATACGAGCGATAGCGCTAGTGCAGTACAAAATTAATACAGTGCAGCTGAGCGTGGCGTGGTCATTGTCGCATATCATGCACAATACAATATGCGAGCGTTTTCACGTCTCGGCGAGCGGGCAATGGAGCAAAGCGTATGGATCCAAAATTGCATGATTCATGACGAATGAAATGGGCCAAATTATCGATAACGATCGACCAATCAGATTGCAGGAATCTATCTAGGTGTTATATATAAATCCTTCTCATTTAGTTTGACTGGATATTTTAACAACCAAGATAACAAAATATGTGTTTTATAGGCTATATCTAAATCTCATACAAACTCTCTTGTTTAAGAATAGTAAAGGGTAAAATTTCTATTTTTAAAGTATATGAAAATATCCCAAAACACAGATCAGTAGAAAACCACTATTAAATATCACTTAGGTACTAGGAATATGCCATACTTAGGATATACAGTATCGACAATCAGGGTATCTAGACACCCAGTTTACCCAATTTGAGATAATGATTGTTAATTTTAAACATGAATAAAAAGGTAATGAAGCCCTAGTAACTATATTGCAAGTTGTTTTTTAGGGTGGATGATGTAAACCCAACCGCAGAGACCTTTGTGGTGCATTTGGTTGAAACAACGTGGCAAAAGATTGTGATCTGTATACAATATTGTACTGAAATACCCTTATTTTGCAATTGAAAAGTTTGGAAATAAAAATAGAATTTGAATAATCATTGTGAAGAATGCCTATTTTAAGCACAGGTTTTTGAAGAAAAAATAATGGTTTTGAACTATAGGGTGAAAATTGCAAACTGTGTGGAAACAAGTACTGTAATAAAAGTGGGGAATGTGAATACAGTGCTGGTGGATATGTTTAAACACTTTCTTTTCCTAAAGGCCATGTCATGTCCTGCTGCCCAAAAACATAGCTATATTCTGATTTCCACAGCAGGGAATGTATGGACCACTAATACTCATCTCCAAAGGTACAGGATGTACAGGAAACTTTTATAATTATAGTTCTTGCCCGAGAGAACCGTTCCACCACCAAGTCAGCATTTGTGGCAGTGCCAAGCCAAATGAGACATAAGATTGAAAATTGAGTTTTTTGTGGATTATCTTTAACATGCGATACGATTTTTCCTTGCGAAGTTATGCACAATTTAATTTAAAATGTAAGTTTTGAAAAAACTGATTTTGAAAATTGTTTATCAGTATTCCTCGACTAAGCAAGGTCATTTTAAATTGCATTTTAAAATTTTATTTTTTTATCATATATCTGAAAATTGTTAAGGTAGTATGTAAGTTGAATGTATGAACTGTATATTTTTTAAATAAAATAAATGTTGACAAAATTGTCCACTTTTAAGTTTCTGCCTATTGTGGAAAATTAGCATTTGCGACTTGTGTCTCATTTGGCTTGGCTCTGCCACATTTATGCTTCACAGCTTTAACCGCGGCAATGGAGTATATGCCTTATTCATTACCAAAGAAATCTGGGCAGCAAAACTACCAGAAATATTAAGTAGATGTCACAAAAATGCAAGTTGTCATGATTTGGGCGATTTAAATAGTAATGACGACATAATTTGTCGAAATATTGAATCTTGTCACAATGGCGTGTATCTCATTTCTTGGAGTATGCATTATACTTTCTTACAGGTCCAAACTTATTGTTAACCAATTAGTTGATTGTTGATTTTTTTCCAGAAAGGATTTTCATAATTTGTTGTATTCTGCCAATGGATAAAAGCATAGTACACCATATCATATCATGATGTTTTGGTAATTCCTTTCTTTATTAACAGCTACACAACGATATTATTCTTTCAGCTTGTTTAGTTAAATGTTAAAACGCCATTTCTTTGAGCTCAAATTATAGACACTTTGGTTGTATATGATTTTATGTTCCATGGGTTTTACATGCGCACAAAAACTGATCGATGATGTCATCATTTTTAGAACTATTTTTCATAAAGTATTTTGACAAAAATTATGTGGGATTATTTTAATTGTGGGAAAAAATTATACTTGTATCCAAAACTATTTCATTCTAAACATTCAAATAACCAAACATAAAATAACATTCTTAATTCATGTCATTTAAAGTGGTTTTATAACAATCAACATTACATACAGTATTTCTCTAGGCTTACCATTATAAACACTGAATAAAATAAACCAAGTATAAAGGGCTCACTCTGGCTTAAAAAACCCATGTGTTATTGTTATCGTAATGAATTCGACAGTTTTAATTATTGTAAAAGAATTTTATAGTCAATTTCTATTGTGAAATTTGTTAAAACAATAGAAAATAAATCACTAGTAAGTACCAAAAATATTAGTTCTAGCACAAAATCTCAGGGATCCTATGGTTTACATACGACCTGTGGTTGCATACCATACGTAAAGGTTCCACTGTATAAAACTCATGTTACCGGACACATACAGCAAGAGTAATTTATTCATCTTGTATTATAGAGGTTTTGGGTTTGCCTAAGGCATTTAATGAAATAATCAGTTGAAATTTTGTTTTTAGATTTCAGTATTAACCATCATCCTGTAACAAAACTTATTGTTTACCACACCCATTAATTAATAAATTAATGACATATATGGCCTTTACTGTATTTGTTTACATTATTTTTCATCCACCTACGTATCTTCTCTGTAGGTCGCCATGCTGGAATTCCCGCGTGTCAAGCAACTCCTAAACAAATGTAGAGTATATTCTCGACTCGAGTAACTATAGTACTCGCATCATACTCTTGACGTTTGCACTATCAGACCCTTTGTGTATTTGGGCATGCCTGGACCTTTACATAACCCTAAAAAACTCCCAACGAAAATTTCAAATTTTGTCTGGGCACTACCACTGCGGTAATCTTGTGTTACATCAGGGGCGGATTTAAGACTGTGGCGAGCTGGGCCCCTCCCTTTCGGAAAGTAAAATATATCAATATTATTAAAATTGTCTATACAATGAAAATATTCAGCACGAATTGATCTAACATGTCCCCGAGGCCATTTCCGGACATCTAAAGACCAACATTTCCTGAGCATTCCCCGGACCCCCCAAAAACTTTGACTCTACCGGTCCCCTTTTCCAAAATTCTGCATCCACCCCTGTAAATTACATGGTGTTGTACCATCATTGACATGATGTTCCTACTTTTCCTTCTGATATTTTAACCTCCTCAATAATTGGATATCATTTTGAGATGGTTAAGCTTGGAATTCTTCTTAATATTTGTGTTCAGGTCAATGTGTCTTCATTTCTTAGATATTCACCAATATCTGCTTGATGAAATACGACAACAGATATTGGATCCGTGTGTCTGCATTCTTGTGTTGACTTTGCGGATACTCCAAACCCCTGAAAAATAATCAATAACAAAATCAACCACAACACTATTGCATCTGTGCTTAGTCGGATAGTAGATAACCACATAAAATTAATCAAATCCCTGTGTGGATTGACAAAATTAGGCCTAAAAAATCTGTTTTCCAGTCGGTCAGTAGTGCCTGTTACTGCAATTTCAATAATACAACTTTTTTATTAATTTAATGTACATTTAAGTTTCGGGATAACCTTAAATATTTATTACAATTTCCTAGAAAACTGTATGTATTTCTTAAACTTTTTCTGGATCATTTTATATATTTGTTAAAAAAATTGGGGATTGTGTAGATTAAAAAGGCAAGGCGTGATTTTCAAAATTTCAGGTCAGTCAGGCTTGGGTTAAAAAGTTTTTTCAGGTCCAATCCTGATGAAGGAAAATGTTAATGCCGAGTAGCCCCATCCACCTATCAGTGGCGGCTTCCTAATGGAAGCATTTAGGAAGATCAAAACAAATACTGTATGGCAATATATCATGGAAACCTCAAAGGGGCAAAAATAATGACAGTCAATGAGAAACCTTTGCAATAATTTAGATGTCGCTGTTCACATAACAGATTATATTAAAATACAGTAATCCTGGAAATAAATACTTATGGTAAAACCAAATCGCTAGGCTAGGGAGTGTTGAATGGATTCTAATGGATTCTGATCATAAAAATACTTGGGTAGGCAAAGGACTGTTGTCACACAGTCTTTCCTATATTATAGGTTGGACCAATAACAGGGTCCACAGCCCAAAAGAGGACAGCAGACACAAAAAATACTGTTATAGCATAAAAATGCTAGCCAACACTGGTCTCAAATAAACTAAATAGATAACCATAGATTTATCAGACCCACTAGATGTTGAACTTAACATTAGGACTGCATTCCCCTGTAAATGCCTACTCCAAGATGGCCACCAGCCTTTAGAACCAGCATGACTTCAATAACAACTGTTTCATAATTACTGTATTTTTACCATACTTTCTTCATATAAATTGTTCAATTGTACAAAATGTGTTTTATTTTTTATCAATTTGTTTGAATTTTTGACTAACTTTACTTCCGTTCATTGATGAATTCGAAACTTACAAAAGCTTGGTGGCGCAATGTATGTGACTGCAATTTTGCATGATGCGTTTGATATTTACGTTATATTATTGGGTGCACTATTGTCAATGTACCAATCAAGCGTGATTTGATTGGTTTGATCCCAGACACAGTTTACTTAGTAGGAACTTTCATGGAACTGCAATAGGGAGTGTTGGATCCAGTAAAGCTAGAAAGCAGGTGCCAAATACCAATTTGGACAAAACTGATGGCAATAGGCCTGGGTTCAGGGCCCACCTAGGAAACCCTGGAAAATTTATTTTCTACAGGTGCTCTCTGGTGCACAGTTAAAGAGGTCCAATGTATGCAAAAATAATGTTCTGCCAAGACATCCGGACCAGGCGTACCTGGTAAGGGTTCGTGAAACATAGAGACAGTATAGGTTGTTTTTTAGTGCAGTATAGGTTGTGGGGGCGCTATATATTTGGGGCAGTATAGGTTACAGTGGCGCTATACTGTTGAAAAAAAAAACAGATTTCCTCACGAAGCTAGGCTTCATAGGCCTACCCTTGGTAACTCAACAAGCGAGATTCACTCAAGTATACTGAATTGTGAAGTAGGCCTAGGCCCTAACCTACCTAAGGCTATGCCTAACCTGTCTTTATAAAATAGAACCTCAGGCTGTAAACTTCGCGAGGAAATCTGTGTTTTTTTTTCAACAGTATAGCGCCACCGCAACCTATACTGCCCCAAAAAACAACCTATACTTTCCCCTGTGTTCCACGACCCCTATAGCCCCCACACCCTGAATCCACGTCTGTGGATTTTGAGGATATGAATTTGATGCAAGTTCACCATCCACTTGTTGAACAATAAATCTATGTATCACAAATTAAACAACAATACCAGAGGAATATCGGCCATGGAGTATACAATGACACCCTGATACTTGGCAGTGTTCTCCGTGATTCTTCCTAGACCACTTTTCAATATATGATTTCCATACAGGAAAGACTGCTCAGAGCCTGGCTTCACCCATACTTTGAACTGTAATGAAAACAAATTGCTGATGTTAAGAGCTAGAAGTAATGGCTGTAAAGTAATCTTTCAGTAAATATCAGTATACAAATATACGTTGCCTTGAGAGTTGCTGGTTAAAACTATGGGCAGAGGTGCCTCCAAATAGTACTATTCAC
>JAOTQE010061048.1:0-16480 GCA_025631205.1 Nesometra sesokonis | reverse complement strand
CACAATTAACATAGTGGCACAATTAACATAGTGGCACAATTAACATAGTGGCACAATTAACATAGTGGCACAATTAACATAGTGGCACAATTAAATGTAATATTAGGGAAACATTGGCTAATAAATTTTATAAACAAAATAGGTTATAAATTAAAGTCTATTTAAATTGGTAATTTATAAAAGATAATTATTTGAATACCAATAAATCATTATAAATAACAATATAGAGTAATTGTTACTGGTACTTGAGCATTTAATGTGTTCCATTTCTTAAGTGTCTGATGATCACTGTCCATTTTAATTTGTATAAGTACACCTTCATATTTAATAACATCCACAAATATTTAATTTTTCTCTGATGTGACACTTGGTTTCTCTAGAATATTCGGCTGTTCAAAATTTGTGTGCACCGTAAATTACTAAATTATAATTTCCCTCTTTTTCAATATGTGAACTAAATATAGACCTCACAAAAAGAACCCCCAGTACACATTTTTGAACAACATTACAGTTATTTTTTACAGTAACAAATTTAATTAAGAATTCATTGCACATCAAGTAGCTTACCAGGGCATTGCCATATGGAGACCATTGTACAAATTGCAAATAATCTTCTGGATCCATCCCAGGTACAGTTACATCCATCACAAATTCTCTAAAATCATAAAATAATAATGTTCGTTAACTGGATTAGTTGACAGACCAAATTTGTTTATTTAATGCTTAAATATATTGGCATGGAATTGAAAGCAGTTGACAGTTGTGCTTAATTGATATCTTGAGTACTTTTGGATAACATGACTAATTCATTCATTTATTTTGATAGTGCTAATTTTTTTATATGTTTAACAAAAAAAGTGAAATAAAAATTATATAAATAGATTTTTTTCCACAAAAAATACCAAGTAGGGTTTTATGATTTTGAACTTTGTTTTAAATAAGCATTCAAACACATTCCATCTACATGTATCGAATTACATGTTTACAAAATTATGTGAAATAATAATAAAAATAATAATAATAACAATATTAATAATAATACAATAATAATAATAATAATAATTATAATAATAATAATAATAATATAATAATAATATAGTAAACCTTCTCAAAACTTGACTCTCTAAACAAAACTGTCTTGAAAACTGAACAAAAATAGATTCTTATATAAGAATCCATTTTTGGAATGCAATTCTTCTCACACTCAACACCATACGATGTGACAACACTAGTCCTCTTTGTACGCATGTAAACAGGGATCAATTTCATACACTTCTCATCTATATATAAATTCACGTAAGGAATATTTTTAGTAAATCACCTAACATTTAGATTCTTTACTCCATGGTGTTTCATGAGACATACTTCGGTATTATTTTTTACCACCTAATGAACACCAGTCAACTAATTAAGTTGACTGAGACAATTAGTTATTGACAATTAAAACGACTTTAGAGTGAATGGTTTTGTCCGAAATAGGGGTGTTTTCCAATATGACACTCAATATGACACTCTGGTTGTGCTCCTAAAAACATACCCGCACACAAAAAATACAGAATAACATCAATCTCTGTCTACAATTATTAACCTTAATTGCTGAAAGTTGGTAGAAAGGCTCAAAATTACGTCATACGTCTAACCAAGAGAAAAAAAATTTTAAAAATACGTATAATACGCTAAACTGATGTTGTAATCGTAGTTAAAATTCATGATAGGCACAAGTTTCCACATAAGAATACAATAACATGGAGTAAAGAATCTAAAAGTTAGGCGCGATTTACTAAAAATATTCCTTACGTGAATTTATATATAGATGAGAAGTATTTGAATATTATTGTAATTTATGATGCAAACAATATGTCCATTATTTGATTTGTATGTAAAATTTGTTTGTATCAAAAGAACATCATAAACAAACTACTTAATAAAATTGTGTAGGTCCATGTTAACAGTAGAAACAAATGCCCCCATGTGTCACAGTACACAAAATGAATTATGCAGACTTTATTTTTTTTTACTGAAAATTAAAAATAAATTATAAAATATTGGATTAGATTTGGATAGAAATGGAATTACACACCAATGTTATTTATTTTAGTTAAGAAAGGCTGAAAGGAATGAATGGCGGGAAACATAACTTAAAACCTATTATTTTAAATTGGGTTGGTTATGTTTGGTTTAAACAACACAATGTTAACAATAACAAAATCTTGGTGGCACCCATGCCATTACCTAAAATATTACACAATATTTTATGCATTGAGAAACAGAATACACTCTAAGGGCCTGTTTCTACCAAAAACACACAAAATAATAGATTAAAATTAATTGGTATTTTTATGAGTGCCCTTCAGTTTGCCCGCGTTACAACTTATTTTTCCCCTCAGTGAAATCGGTTAAATTACATCAGCATTACCCATAAACGAAGAGCTCTCGATTTTGGGAGGAGTTGGTTGGATTCTCTCGCTAGTTTATTTACATTTACAACCCCAAGTTTTACCAGTATTTTCTCGCGATCACATTCAGAAAAATAGCATATTTTAGCAATGTTTTTTTTTTTATTATCGACGACAAATCAGCCACTTGATTCTCAAAATTAATTAAACGACAAGATAACAATATTTTGCCACGATTAATTAAACCATGCCAAGGCGCAACGCGGCAGAACGAAGGATCCCAGGCCAAGCGGCAGAAAACGTGGCGGCCTAGCTAAGCTTACCTTTACTTCGTTTCATTGGACTAGTGTACGAAACGGATGATAGACAAAATATAGTAGATAGGCCAATGGAGAGATAAATTTGTTAATGTTATTTTCCATTCCACATGATGATAATACGGAATTCTCTTGTTAAAGACACTATAAAAGTTCACATTCGATAAGCGAAGCTAGGCCTATGCTGTTGTTTTGTTGTACAGTAGTGTCTGTGATTTGACCGTGAGGTCACATAGTAATCGATATTTTTGCGTTGCCACTAAAAAGTGCACCACAATAATCGATTATTTGCTGTTTCAACCCTCAATACATAGTGTGTTTTTTCGAACTGGTCCAATTTCTACTGCCAGAAAATAATCAATTTTTAAAAAAATCGATTTTTAATTGATTTTTTTTCTCTCCACTAGAAACAGGCTCTAAGCAACCTTGCATGTGAGAATATCTATTGAATCTAAACACCTAGTGCATTTGGCTTTAACTTACCCATCCATGTCACTCTCATCAGCATTATAGTTGCCTAGTGATATCTTGTAGACTTTATACTTGGCTTTGTAACTATGTTGGAACACTTTATGCATATCGCAAGCAAATAACAAGTACATGAACTCAGTATTTGTACCACTGGTTTCTAAACTAGGACTTGGCCAAAACTTGTCACAAAACTATGTAAAAAAGAGAAATTGATAATGAGAGAAATTCTGTATCATTAAAATACTTCATGTTACAATCATTTTTTTGATGTATTTTTGTTACCTTACTTCGAAAAGATTTTATTAGAATGGATTTATTGAATCTGAAAGTAAGTAAGCTTTCAAATTTTGTTTGACACCCAGTCAAAACATAATGAAGTGATGATGATCTCCAACTGGGGACCAATCTCCACGGTGCAGTGCACGCTACACTAATAACTTCAGCCATTTGGTAAGTTTAGCTTATAAGATAATATTCATGTCATATTTTTTTGCTAGCATGAATATATCCCATCTGCATTACAGATTTAAAGCATTTAAATTGGCTTTAGGCATCAGCTTTAAATACTAGTCAGCAATTCTGAATACAAAACACTAAAAACATTGATATGTGCAGTAGCTTTGATTACAGACAGGTAATATTGGACGACAAGTTGTAAAAGCAAGTTGTCAAAATTTTAATTACTTCAGCATTTATCGAGTGGTTTAAAAAGCAAGGTTTTCAACTACCATAGAAAAAATTAATTCAACCTGTAATGGAAAACAGACAAACACTTTTGCATCAGAAATTACAGCAACCATATTGTTGGTAAATCTCTCTTGTTAGAAAGCAATGTGAAAAATACAAATAGAAAAGCTAATGAGGAAAACAAGAAACATTAAGCATGAATTTGTTATACAAATAGACTTATACGATAAATCAGAATTACAAATTAATATGTTGATGGATATACTCATTGTGGTTATTATTAAACAGACAAAAATTGTATCAGTAAAGAATAGAAGCAAGCCAGAGTTATTCAACAAATACATAGAAATCACAGTAGATCTAAATACCGTAGATCCCAAGATGAATGGTGGTTACATCTCTAATCTGATTGTTGGGTAATGATATAAAAGGAAAATATGGATAGCCATTTAATGAATTTTATTTCTTTATGCTAACATTTGTATTTCTATAGTATATCTGCTCATGTATTACTCTTCACTTTCATTACAATCAGCTATAAAAAATATTAATTAACTTTGTTGAATTTAAAAAAAAATAACAAGATATTTCCTACAAGAAAATTGGTAAATTATTTACAATTTAAGTGCTTAAAAATGCTGTAACTATACACCATTTGAAAATAAAACTAGATTTGAACTCATCACTTTGACGAGTTAGCTGATCCACAGTTGCTTTTAGTTAAATTTACGCTTACCCTATAATGACGTAGTCAAAATGCAAAGTGCATGAAAAAGAATTGTACTTTCCAGAAAGAGAATTGTTTCCACCTCAACATCCTAAAATTTAAATGAGGCATGTCACGGCAAAACCACCAAGTTGTAGGAAAACTGAAAAATGAGTTTTTGTTGAAATCATAGTACACTTTTCATAAGCTTTAAAATGATGGGTCAGTTATCAAAATCGGACATCTATAACTGAAGTTATTTTATAAAATACACACAAATTTCCTTTGTATTTGTTTATATTTCCTATTGTTTATTTCCTTATTTCTCAATAAATTCCTATGAGACAACTTGGTGGTTTTGCCATGACTAGCCTCAAATGAAATTCGACGAATAAAAAGTAGGGTTCAAATTTTATTTATATAATATTATGCAGGAATATTAATCGTAGATATGATTTCATGTATGGCAAATGCAAATTAGGTATTGTGACTTCGCCATATTTGCATTTTAATTTAACATAGTAAAAATGTAATCGTATTTGATCATATTAATTAATTAATGCCAAAAGGGTCAAAGAACCGAATTTTGGCCACAAAGATTTTCGATTTGAAATAAAATTTCTTTTTCGCGTACACGCACACCATTTTGCACACACTGGATGTTAGGATACCTAAATGTGCACATGGACTTGAAGTTTTTTCTGACTAATTATGATTGACAAAAAGCAAGTTATGAAGATATAATTCATTAGGTAATAGGGTACAAGAAAAACTTGTAAATGACGTCACAATTTAACCACTTTAGCGTAGTCAAATTTGAACTAATGGGAATGGTAAACTAAGAGAAATATCTTAACTCTAAAATATCGAAATTTCGAAGAAAATCGACGACCAGTTACCGAGATAACTTCAAATTAAACTACAATAGTTTTAAAAAAATGCTTTTTAAAGTAAAATTGTTAAAAATGTTAAAAATCGATGACGTCATAATGGACTGTCAACCCAAACGATCCATCATGTCATATCTACATGTCATATGCTATCCGAATATGAAATAAAAATTGAGAGTGCCCTTGCCGTTTAGTATCTATATCTGTTTTTAAAAAAATGCATATTTTTAGCATAATTTTATTCTTTTTTGGCAAAAACGTGCACATGGATCGAAAGTTTGATGCACATGTAAGTCATTGTTGTCTCTAAAGTCATTGAAATTCTTATTTATTCATCAATACATTGTCAAAAAACCGAAATGTTAAAATCATTTCGATTTCTGTCATCCATGCGTGCTATGTGCGCAAAATGTACACGTGCACATAAAATGTGGGTCATAATGTTAAATGCTTGAATTGGCCTGAAACGTGCTCTAATGTAATTAAAATATAAGTTTGTGGATTTTAAAGTTTGTACGCGCGCGTAATGATGCGCACGCGAGTTAATATGACAAAAACTTCAAGGTTGACCTGAGGTTGACGTTCACTAAATACGATGTAGAAATGTCAATTGGTTGAAAAGTTATGGTCAATTTAAAAACGCGTTAAAAAAACGTAAATTTGCGCGTAGATGACGTCACACATCACTAGCCATAATAATTTTGTTAGTGTATCTATTCCTGATCAAGTCCTAAGTTACCTGTAATTTTCATGTTAATAGCTTGTTTATAATTATATATATGTATGGGTGTGTGTGATATATATTTATTTTTCTATTTTTATTATTATTTTAAACATTCGTATTTAACTAACACCACTCATTAGTATTAATATACTAATGAAAGCTAATATATATAACTGATATATGTATGAATCTGTTTAATGTATATGTATATAATGTACCTCATTATACCATTACATTTGTAACAAATAAGTATTTATCAAGTTTATGAAATGTATTGTGTTGTTGCACATCACACTGTGATTGTGCCTCTGTTTTAAAAGAGAAACAATAAAGTTATTATTAATATTATTAGCTTGTGTCAAGTTTGAGAAAACCTGTTCACAAGAATTGACAGAAAGAAATAAGAATAACTAGACATGAACTCGTCACTTTTGACGAGTTAGCTGATCCGCATGTTATGCAATGTAACTCGCGGATTGTAATTTGGTAATGTAATTTGTTAATAATGGTCCTGTTATCAATATTAGTAAAAGTGATACAAACAAGCAAGTCAGAAGCTACTGTATAAGGGTTAGATTAAATTTAAACACGGATAAGCGCGATATTCATATCTTGCCATAAAATCAAAGTTTTCACTATGATGACATCATCAAATTTTAAATAAATGTAACATTCCTCGTAGACAATTACATCATCTATAATATATTGAAATTTTGAATAAAATTGGTAGCCAATTACCAAGATAACCTCATATAACTATAGTATATATTACGTAATTAATTAAAAATCATGTTTTTTTTATGTAGATGATGAATTGATGATGTCACAAGTTACTGGCAACTTTGATGGCCCATGATACCATATCTACAGGTCGTGCTTTCAGAAAGTCTAATTTGGTATACAGTATACTGAGATTTAAATGAAATTCGACGAATAATAAGGGAGATATTCCGAAAATTAATACGATCAAATTCCATTAAATTTTTACTATGTTGAATTAAAAAGCAAATATGGCAAACGTCAATGACATATTTGCATTTGCCATACATGAATTAACGATTAATATTCTTTCAGAATATCATATCCATAAATATTTGAACCCTAGACCAAAGTGGCGAATTTTGGCCTCAAAGATTTTTGATTTGAAATTAAAATTTTTCTTTGGCATTAGAAAATTCTAATGCTCGCGCACACGCACACCATTTTGCGCACTCCGGATGTTTTGATATCAAAATGTGCACATTGACTTGGAAGTTTATTCTCTCTAATTATAATTGAGAAATGGCAATTTTTTATGAAGATATGATTGATTAGATGACAGTGTACAAGAAAAACTTGTGCGCGTAGATAACGTCACAATTTGGCCATTTTAGCATAGTCAAATTTAAACTAAAGAGAATGGTAAACTAAGAGAAATATCTCAACTCTAAAAATACAATAGTTTAAAAAACATGCTTTGTTAAGAAAATTTTTAAAAACGTTAAATATTGATGACTTCATAATGTCCTGTCAACAGCAATGACCTATCATGCCATATCTTATGCTTTCAGAATATGAAATAAAAATTGGGAGTGCCCGTGCCGTTTAGTAGTTATAACTGTTTAAAAATATGCATATTTTTAGCATAATTTTACTGTTTTTGGTCAAAAACGCGCACAAGGACGCGTAAGTTTAATGTAGTCGAAGGACCTCGTTATTGTTCCTAAAATGACTGAAAATAAAACAAGTGCATCAATACAATATCAGGAACTCATAATAGTAGAAAAAATGTCATATCTATCACCTTTACGTGCTACTTGGGCAAAAATGCGCACATGCACGTAAAATTCGGTAAAAACTTTAATAGCTCCAAATGACCTGAAACATGCTCTAATATAATCAGAATTTGATTTTGAGCATTTTTAAATTTTAACGCACGCGCAATGCGGCGCGTGTGACCTTTTGAACAATGTAACGTTCAAGGTCAGCATGAAGTTTATACTCACCAAATATGATCTAAAAACGTTAATTAGTTAGGTTTTTATTAACGTTTCAAGTAAAACCCCTTTGTTGCGCGTAGATGAAGTCACGTGTGACTGTTGTTAATAAATTTGTTCATGTACCTATTCCTGACCAAGTTCTATGTTACCTGAAATTTTCATGTATACTAGCTTGTGCCAATTTTGCGGAATCTTTTTCACAAAATTGAGGGGAGAAAGAAATAAGAATAGTGAAAAAAGATGATTTTGTACAGTAACAATAGCTGATCCGCTATGTAGCGGATCAGCTAATAAAAAGATGAAGATGATGATTTCGTACAGTAATAATAATGATATACTGTTTATGTAATAATGATATACTGTCTATGTTCTTCAATTCTATTATCTTTGGTGTTTTGAGCTATTGCATAGTGTGCTGGGGAGGAAATATCCTAAAAAGGGATTTGGATAGACTTAATCGAATAGTTAAGAAGGACGAATGAATTGTGGGTGCCGTTGGTTGACTCAGTTTATCGTGAAAGAGTCCCTGCGAAGCTTTCTAAAGTGATAGCAGATTCTCCCCATCATCTGAATTTTGTAATTGCATGAAGCGTCCTTGAACGGAGTAGTAGGTTGAGATCATCCACGGCACGCACTAACCATTATCGCAATTCTTTCATTCCTAGTGAGATTAGGTTGTATAATGTAAATTTTCACAGATAGAATGTATATCAATTTTTTCTCTATGTTGTTATTTCACCATCTTTGAACGATACAATCACATGAGCATTGTAATCTCCTGTATAATGAAGATGAATAAAGTACTATCTGTATCTGTTATCTTTAAATACATTAGAGATTATGAAACCTATGCTTATCAGTAAAGGATAATGGTGAAAAAAACCAAAAAAAATCTTGGTCTCTACTATTTAAAACAATAGGCTGAAGGTGGGCAAAAGAGTTTTGTTTTTATTTGATGCTAAAAATGACATTAAAATAGCACCTAACATATAACTTGTACCCTTCACACCAACATGTTGTAAAGCACAACCCTATCCAATTTTTTTTTAGTTGTACATATGAATAAAAAACTTTACTAATCGGATTTTGATAAACAAGTTGTCCATCCCTCTTATATTAAGTGCACAGCCCCTAAAACTTTCCCTAAAAAATAGAACACAGGCAAAATGCAGACAATTACAGCATATAGAATGGTTGAAAAAGACACGCTTTTATTAACACTTTTGTTTTTATTAAATTTGAAACCCTGAACACCAGGCTTGAAATTTTGCGCCGCCTCTTTCACAGAATTTTGGATCCGCCCCTATGATTTAAAACGATAACCAGAGGCTTACGGCTGCCGACATTCCTATGCTCGCAGTGCATACGGTTGAACCAACATTGGATTATATCTCGCTTTTTTAACAACCCATAATGCATTCTGCTTATGTTCATTGGAAAAAAATGATTTTACACAGAAATGTACCTATTTTGATAATAAAACTAACAGAAGATTTATTTATTATCATGTTACTGAATACAAATCTCAATTGTTTTGGAACCATTTTTTTGGGTCTATTTTGTGATGTTGCTTGGTACTTGGCTTACATCAGGTTAAAAAATGTAAAATATTTGCATTAACAACGTCTGTACTGTAGGCATAAAGACTGAGCCTAGCATTGCAAGAACACGAACAAATTATACTAGAATGTAGAAAACTTTAAGAAGAATTAATGAAAACAGTAGGTAACAAAAGAAACAACGTACATAACAGACATTTCTCAAACTAACGAACATAAATTTATCTTAAAATCAAGTATTTTTGTGTTATTTTTTGGTCTCCAATATAAAATGATATTTCCAAATGTAATACTGAAGTTGCCATGTTTTTTTTTTATCGAATCCTACTCTCTAAATTATAAGTAGTCGATGGCCGGAAGTGTTAATACTTGCGTTTTGTACTAGGGAACCTGAAGACGGCAGCCGGGTATCCATTGTTTTTGGCAAAAAAAAACATCAAAATGTTGGAAAAGTTTTGACCAGAATATTGTCTCGTGCAGTGTAATCGATAAGTAAACATTGAACATTATAGAACATACACATAGAAAACCGATCTTGCACAATTGTTCACAAATGTATGCCCAGAACCTGTAAACTGGTAACAATGCTCAAACATTAAAAAAACATTAGAACCATAGGGGAATCTCATTTTGGGTTATCTCTACGAGTTTTAAAATTGAGATATTCTTGTTTTGCAGTGTATCCCCTATTTGTAGGTGTGTATTCAAGCAAATGTCACCGGTTGGCGCCCAAAACATACACCCACACACACGTCTGTGACTACAATAGGCCCTATGCATAGCATGCATAGGAAATAAAAATTGGGCAAAGAGTTGAATAAAAACTGGTTAGAAGAACATTTATCCTACCTAGAATGGCAGAGGAAGGAAAAGAAGTTTTTAAGCCTTATGGTAGCCAACCCCAATCTGAAGACAAGACGATATCATAAACATTAAAATAATAAGTTGGCATGTTTGGAATCTATTTCATACCAATGTTCTGCTACTATCCATGACTTGGTAACCATGACTGGAGCTAACGTTGGCCATCATTATGTTTCCATCATCATCTTGGTAGATAAAAGATGTTTCTAAGAAAATAAATCCAACAATCATTCAATCAATCAATCAATCTTATGCCCATATAAAATTCTGAGGATTTACGTGCACATATTTTTCACTATAATAATTTAATGCCATATTAATATAAATATCACTTGTCAAATATTAGGTACAATGTTATACAAAAAGCTGCATTTTTACAAAACCTTTAAAGTTATATTACTTTAATTTATCTTATATAGGGCCAATGTTTATTACATTTACTGCTTTCAATTGTGTCCAATAGTTTTATTTCTAATTTAAATTTAAAGCAACATAGACTGGAAATCAATTAAAATGTATCTGAAAACATATGGTGGACAAATTTGTGTCTGCAAAAGGCTCTTAAACCACTCAAGGTTTTGCATAAATTTAGAGCATTTTGGACTTTGTTCCTACACAATCCTTTTTACCAAATTTGTGTATGTATGCATCTTATATGCACTTTAAAAATGGAAAAAAGCAAAATGCCAATGGTTACATCAGTTGAAATTTCATTTTCTTCAACTATTTAATAAAATTGCTAGTTTGTTTGAAACAAACAAAGTAACATTAAATAACAACATAAAATGACAAAACTAATGATATTTGGAATGACTCACATTCTCCTTAAATTTAAAGACATTTTTATATATTTCGATGGATCCAATACTGAACGAGTTGAGTCTTTAAAATATATTGGAATTAGTTTTGATCCACATTCAAATTGGGATGATCATATACATTAAGTATCCTCCAATGTTTAAAATGTATTGGTTTAATCCATTTTCTGCAGATTACAAGACCTCAACTTTAAATAATCCTGAAGGAGAAAACTCAATGCAATTTGGAATGAAAAAAAAAAGCACTGATTGACTTTCAAATGTTTAAAAGGATATGCTCCTCCATATTTATCCTAAAAATTTACCTTTATTAATACTACACATTCTAAATGCACATGTAGCTAACACATAATGATTTCGTTGTAATATCTCCCATGGAAAAAGCAACTTTATATACCGTTCATCAAAAAGCTGGAAGAAACTTCCAAATAAATTAAAAATTAACTTCAAGATCTATCTTTCAAAATTGTATTAAAACCAATAGATTTGCACTGAATTTTCTCTAGGATTTAATTCTTTCCATTTTAATAGTATATTGTATGTAAATATTTTAATTTCTATTTTATGTTTTTTATAAGATACTGTAATACTGTACCACTTTGAAAATCTGTGCATTAGTACTAAAAAGTGGTGAAAGGCCCAATTTTGAGACTTGTAAATGTCATTGTCACAAAACACTTGCATTGTTTGAAAATGATGCCTAGGATGTGTGACAGCAACTACATGAGAATATTTTTTCACGAAAAATTAATTATAAAATGAATTAAAATAATGTGAACGGCAATATGAAATAATATTTAAAACTACACTTTTAGAACAATCTGGTGTACATAGCAAGGTATAATAAACTGTTGAAATACTGTTTTTACATAATGTTCATTCTTACCATAACCTTGAACGTTTAACCATGACAATTCAAACTTCTTAATCTTAAAGCTGTCATTTCTAAAGATTTCATCAAACGTATAACTTTCATAAAATGTTTCTTCTAAACCATCTGTCAAAAAAGTAGAGTAGTTTATTAAATATATATTGAACATTTAATGCAATGCAAATAACGTGACACATTAAAATTGTCTATAGTCACAGATAAACATAAATAACAGATGCCATAATGTTAAATAATATTTCAATGACCATTTAGTTTACACAGTAATTTTAATCTAATTTAAATGATTTGAATACCAATTAATAAAATAATAAATATTTTCAAAATTATTAAAGATTGTTTAATTACACATTTGGAATTATTGTATTAAGATATGACAAATATTAAAATTATTACCTCTGTCAACAATGTTAGCGAGGTTATGTTTTCGCTAATGTTTATCTGTCAATGTGTGTGTGTGTATGTGTTTTTGAACACCCTATACGCAACAGTTTTCATCAGACATTAGTAAAACTTTGCCACAATGAGCATTGTTAAAAATCTCGAGCTCATTACATTAATATTAAATGAGGGGTATTTCAAGGTAAACAAAATGAATTTATTATATATCTGTTTAAACACACATTTCCGCTGACAAAATCCTTTAATTTCATTGTACAGTATGTCAGGGCTGTACAATGAATAATGCGGTGGCTTTCAACCTGGCAGCCACAAATTCAATCTCAATTGGGTAACTTTTTCATTATTTTGTTGTAGTAGAACAGTTAAGGTGAAAGCATGAAACTTTCCACAGTGGTACTCTGATACATAAGGGTCATTAAAAAAAATAGACCCCAGAAAATAAGACCCTCTAGTGGATGCCATCTTGAAATACAAAATGGCCACCAAAATATATAATTTTATGCAATATCTTCATATCTAGAGCACATACAGCCTGAGGAAGGTCATTCACTGTGTTGGTTGGGAGGTTTACCCGACTCGCGCTGTTCGCATTGGACTTTCCTGCTGGTCAGTTTTCCTGGGCAAGCGGGACTCGGTTAAATTAATCGCGCGGCTTGGGTAAGTTTCCTGTCAGGTAAACTTCCTGTGCTGTTCGCACTGGACTAATTATGGTAAAACTAGCCAACGTGTTGGTTAGTTTTACCAAAAAATGTCCAGTGCGATTGTGGCTCTAGTTAACTTGTAAAATGCCATTGATCTACCTAGCCAACTTTTTGATTTATGACAAAAAATATAACACTGTCCAAAGTATGCAAAATCCTCTTGGCAGGTCCTGTGCACCTGGACTGACACATTCACACAGGTCAACAAATCAAATGTCATATGAGTACAATCAAGTGCCATCTGGAATCAATCAAATGTCATCTAGTTTCAATCAAATGTCATCTGGGTGCTGAAATATCACTTTACAGAAATCTTCCTCAGTTGAATTGGAATTCTTGCTTGTTCAACATGGTATTCTTTACTCCTGAGAAGGAGCCTACCAAAATCTTTCATGGCAAATGAATGGTCAGGGTCACGAATTGTGCAGGGGGTTCCGCTTAAAAAGTGGACTCATTATTCAGTGAACAGGGTGATTCATATTTTCAAAAAAACTGGATCTGAAGACAATTTGGGAGTGGCAGGCCAAGGATTATACTGAGGATAACATTTAAACAGAGGACAATAAGTCCCAGAGAAAATCGAAAATAAACTTGTGATTAATCAAAAATCAGTCCATAGAATCACCAAAGAACTTAATCTTAAGTCATATTATACAAAAGAATTTAAGTCTCCAATAGAGATGAAAATGTAAAATGGAAACGGAAGACCCGGAAGAAAAATCTGCATAAGAAGTTTACCATGTAAATGTGGAACTAATTATTTTTACTGATGAGAAGAATTTCATGATACAACCATCAAAATGACATAATTTACGGGCATAAGACATTCCAGTTAGGTTGAACCACCTAACACTGAAAGTACAGAGATGTGTAGTTCAACTTACAGTGCTCCATTTCAGGAACAGAGAAGAGCTATTCCCTGTAGCCCAGAGATGAAATACTGTCATGTATTATTAAGTTGTTGGGCTGCCAAATTCTTCTTTAATTGCAGTGGTATTTTCATAAACAAATATTTCTTATCATATGCAGGAATAGATAATGTTGCTACAATGAGGATTATCAATTCTAAATATTCTTGGCTTCACCCTTAAAGGCACACTTTCATCTACTATCTATTGTCAAGGTCATAGATTCCATCACCATTATCATGAAGCTTAGATTTAGTCAAGATGATGGTGTTAGACCATAATCAATTGGGAGGCATTATCATGAAGCTTAGATTTGGTAAAAGATAATGGTGTCAGACCGTATTCAGTTGGTCAGCATTATCATGAAGCTCAGATATCAAGACAAAAATTCAGCAGTGCTTGTTCTCTACATTTTTTTTTTAAATCACCCAGTATTCCATCAATATTACTAAAATCTTTAGAACAAGCAATAACATAATTTTATCCTGCATAGGCATTGATATTCAAAGGTTTCCACCCAGTAAAATGCATAGTTTCAAATATGCTGGGCACTTATTATTGGACATAATTAGTGATAGGTTAGAAAATGATGTAAGTTAATGTCATTGTTAACAGTATTTCAATCCACAATGGATCTGTAAATATCTTTCAATGTAATATTTCTCTCTACATAATAATGTTCAATATTGCAGTACATCATGATGGTCAACATATCAACACATTACCTGCATGTAAGAACCTGTTTTTTTTTCAATTTAGCCTATAACAGGTTCTTATACATTACTAGAGAGTTGGTCTCTTTAGGTAAACAAAATTGCTTGCTGCTTGAAATATATTGATACAGTTACAAACTGCTTATAAACAAAATAAATAAAATTTTGTAAATAGGCTTCTAAATTCTTGTTTTCCTTCATTTTTACCTATGAAAAATCCAGAACAAAAACTAATTGTTTATAAAATAAACATACTGTAATTCATGAGCTCTGATTTAAGTAAATCAGTCTTTCAAAATAATTTTTGAAACCAAAGTAATTTCTAACCAGGAACAATCAGGTTCTTACATGCAGGTTTTAACTGTACCGTATATATTTATGCCAATTATGGTAATACGGCAGGTTCAGCAAATAAAAATATGCATAATATAATAATATATGTGCATATAAGTTCCCCCTTAAATAAGCAGCCTTATAGAATAAGTGCCCTTCTAAATGTGAAATTCTGAATAGCGCTGTTTGAATAAGCGCCATGTCCAAATGAGGGCTAGATATGTTAAGGCATATTTTCATGTGAATATAGTATGTTATTTTATGATAATTCCAGCCTACTGGATCATATCTAAAATTAATAATAATTGAGGCATGCTTGAAATATTTGAGTATTTTTTTGGTTTTTTTATTACCTGCTACATTATACCAAACTGATAAAAGCATGCTTGAAGTATTTATTCTCAAAAGGTATATTTCTAAACTATCTAGACATAGAGATGGATTGTATACATGCAGGTGAGTGGGATAGGTTTTACAAAAGACATTAGAAAACAGATAGGAGATAATGATTTACATGCAATCACTCATTATATATCATAATAAATTCTAAGAAGATTTATGATTTGAAAATCTAGTTATTAATAAACTTAATTCTGAGAAATCTTTAAAGGTTGCTAATTTCTCATCCAAAATGTAAGCTAAACAAACCTACCACTATATGTGGCCTAAGCTATAAATTCTCCATATATACCTAATGTGTAAGCTATACGACAAAATAATATTATAGAAGAGAGCCATTTCCAAGTGTCAAGGGGCTGTATATTCTAAATGTTTAGTCCAAACAATGATGAAGTGGGTGTGGTTATTTAAAAATATTGTTTCCTTCAAAGGATGATGATGCTGATGATGATGATGATGATGACGATCTTGACGATGATGATGGATGATGTTTGATGATGGTGATGATGGTTGATGATGATGATGATGGTGGTGGAAGTGATGATGGTGATGATGATGACCTATCCATCACTCCTGAGGTAATTCAACTACTGACCTATCCATCACTCCTGAGGTAATTCAACTAATGACCTATCCATCACTCCTAAGGATCTGAGCCTAATTCAACCAATGACCTATCCATCACTCCTGAGGTAATTCAACTAATGACCTATCCATCACTCCT